>SNQJ01S0038607.1:180460-194898 GCA_010110895.2 Picea sitchensis
ATAATTTACTTGCTGCAAAAACTCTATAAAACAAACCAGTAAACCTTAGAAGGAAAAGACAACAAACTGTTTGATAAAATACCACAACCAGAAACATAATATTCCATAGATCTCTTGGTAAATCCACTTGGGGATCTTACAGGACATGACCTAACCAAGGGACATGAGCCATCAACCATCATGACTAGTCAATGTGTACAAGTGTACTGTCACATGTGTTATCCCCGATTTCTAGGGATACCTAAGGAGATTATGTCTCGAGGCCCTCAGGTTGTAGACACAGAGTACCGAGAGACTGATGGATGTCAGCGTCCACTTGCATGGACATAGGCCCACTTCACCACCATAGATCTCAGGTTCATCATGATGGTATCCACCACATCAGCTTTCCTACGAAAGACGATGGGTCTTTCTCCATGAGGTACAAGTCAGGTATTGTGGTAAGTGTCACTTTAATATTTTAAGCATTTGAGTATGCTGCATTTAAAGTTGCTTTTGATTATAGAACGTTTGCTTGGAAGTTATGCTCTTTGCCCTGTTTCACCTTGGTGGTTGACATTGTGCCCTAGTAAGTGGTCACCCTTAGGGATGGGTTTGCTATTGGGAGGTCTCCTTGACAAGTCATCGTGCCACTCTCGATCATACTTATCATTTTTCATTGCTTCACCCCTTGTTTGTCTCATCTTTTGGGATTTTCAGGTGTATTGACCAAAGAAGGGATTGTACCTCATTTCATGGGAAGAAGGCGCTGAAAGCCCAGAGATTTGTAGCTGGAAAATGATAAAATCCAATCATAAACCTTCTAGACATGGAGTACTGAGAGCCTGATGGCTGTCACCGTCCACTTGCATGGACATAGGCCCACTTCACCACCAAAGATCTTAGGTTCATCATGATGGTATCCACCACATCAGCTTTCCTCCGAAAGACGATGGGTCTTTCTCCATGAGGTACAAGTCAGGTATTGTGGTAAGTGTCACTTTAATATTTCAAGCATTTGAGTATGTTGCATTTAAAGCTGCTTTTGATTATAGAACGTTTGCTTAGGAGTTATGCTCTTTCCCCTATTTCACCTTGGTGGTTGAAATTGCGCCCTAGTAAGTGGTCACCCTTAGGGATGGGTTTGGTACTGGGAGGTCTCCTTGACAAGTCATCGTGCCACTCCCGATCATACTTATCATTTTTCATTGCTTCACCCCTTGTTCGTCTCCTTATCTTTTGGGATTTTTAGGTGTATTGACCAAAGAAGGGATTGTACCTCATTTCATGGGAAGAAGGGGTTGAAGGCCCAGAGATTTGTAGCTGGCAAACGATAAAATCCAATCATAAACCTTCTAGATGCTCACCCAGGGATCCCGAGGACAATGAAATGTTTGTCATAAGAAACTGATGGGACCCGTGAAAAATAACAATGTGAAAATGGAAACCAAGGTAGAGTGTGTGTGGGCAATGTTTTTCATGATTAGGTAGAAGCCCCACACATTGTCTTCAACTTGGGGAAGCATAATGTGACCAGGGTAGAGTCAAGGTGGGCAATGTTTTTCATGCTTAGGTTGAAGCCCCACCTTGGTTTCAACGTGGAAACATTTAAAAAAGAAAAATAAAAGGAAATAAATGGGCTTGGAAAAACATTGCATCACACCCTCTACAAAGGCACCCATAAATGAGACAATACAAACCCTTGTATGTCATCAACCCTATGCCCAAAAGTTTTAACCCTCCATCCACTTCATCTTTTCCACATGACTTAGAGAGGTATCCACCTAGGAAACACTTCTTGACTTAAGGAATGGTTCACCCAATAGATCACCTTGTCAATCCTCTCATACCTAAACTTGACAAATTGCATAGGGTCTTTGAGCACCTGTTTAATTTGATGAGGTAGTTTTTGATGTACATGCTTGAATGACTCTTATATTAAATATGATTTTACTTGCCATGATGCTTTGACTTGAGATCCTTGGAGGGCGCACTTGTCTGTGTTTGCAGGACCTTGGATGGTGGATGATTTGGAGGAACAATCCTAGCTTGGGCCTTCATTGGGGCAAGAAGCCCACAGATTGGATACCATAGCCCATACATCGGATGATGATAATAGCCTTTGGAGGCTTGAGAGATACATCAGAGGACCTCTCCTAGCCCTTCAACACCCCAACATTTTGCCTTTGGAGGCTAGAGCGCTACATCTTGGGGCTTGATGTCTCGTTGGGGCTAGGGTTTGGTGGTGGTGGTGTTGACTTGATTGACACTTGGCACTTTTTGATGAGGAGAAGTCTTAGCTTGATGGAGGAGGCCTTTGGAGACCCAATGTTTCATCCCCAAGTTCAACGACTTGCTCCAAGTGCCAAAACCTTGCCCTAGAAGGGTGACATCATGCTATTTTAGGGCTTTCTTATGTGCAAATTAAATTTTAAAGGTGGAAAAGGGGAAAAATAAATGGAAATGTTTCCCTTATTTTGTGGTTTACCCCTTCTTAAGTGGACAGACACTTTTTACAAGATTTGTATAAATGAGAATCATTTCATTTTACAACATAACTCTCCCATCTTGGAGAAGATACTTGGCTGAAATTTGTGCCCTCTTTGGGCAATTTGAATATCTCTCTCTTGTGCAAATGTATTTTGGTGATTTCTCTTGGTATATTGTGGAGCTAACGTGGTGTGCACCTCTTGGAGGCTTATTCTCTTGCTTATGGATGGATATGTTTTGGTAAACTAGGGTTTGATCTTGCATCTTGTGGAATTGGTAAGGAAATTTCTGCATTTATTGGTGTTTTCTTCTTGTTCCATTCTATTCTTGTTTGAAACCCTAGGAGGAGTATAAGTGCATACACCCTCCTCCAAAACTTCATCTCATTGCTAGTTGACAAGTCATTTTAACCAAGGTTTCTAGGAGGAGTACAAGGGTGTACACCCTCCTAGATTTACCTTAGTTTGATTTGCATGCCCTAGGGAGTAAAAGGGTTTACACCCCTAGGGATATTGTGGATCTAACTCACACATCCAAGACTCCATTTACCCAAATATTAAAGGCACTAATCTGAAATTTGCATTGGAGAAATAAATTGCTTGTATTGGGTAACGCGATTTTACGAGATTTTCAAATTGTTTGAAGTGGAATCAATTCTATGCTCTACTAGCTTGCTTGAGCCACTAGGGCATCGTCCTCTTTAGCCAAGGATATCTTATTGCTGCTATGAAATTAAAGCTACAACCATTAGGGCTGCAGCAAATTGCTCTCAAACTTTTACTTTTGCTCTCTTTTCAACCGTCAAAATTCGTTAGAAAGCTGCCATAATAATCTACTTGACATTGTGCATCTTTTGGGTGGTTTACTTGCAACTTTAGGTGGTTGGAATTTTCTACTGTAGTAATCTTTTGCTACAGCCATGAGGCTGTTATAATATCTCTGCAATAACATCTTTTAACAGACCTATATTGTTGCTAAAGTCGGGTCTTATCTCACTTGAGTTATACTAGTCATTGCTAGCTTATCTCTTGCATTTTTAACTAGACTTTTAGTGACTTATTTAGCAGCTTTGATTATTATTTACTTGCTGATTTATATCATTAATTACTGCTGCTATATAGGACAGCAAGCTTCACTTGCTTGTCCATTGGATATTTTGGCTTGTGCACTCGTCTTTTCTTGTATCTCGGGCAGGTACAACTATCTTCTGCAAGTACTCAAGCACTTGGCAACCATTGACTATCTCCAAGACTCGTTCCCAAGGAACTTTCCACTGAGTAGTTTGACCTATAGGGGCATCATCTTCCGTAACCTCACTTTCCATCTCATTTCCCCCTAGGGTCACCCGGGATTCCCCCTTGTGTAGGTTTTCTTCTTCACTAAAGCGAGGGGAGGGTTTATCTAAGGTGACAGTGGGTAGACTCTCCCATAGTTCTCGCCATCTTGTGGATTGGGTGGGGCTTTTCCCAACCTACAATTTGTGCGATAACAATGTGACATTGTAATAATCATCTATCTTATTCTTTATTAAATAAATATTATTTATCCGATATGAATTTCAACTATCTTTCATTCTTATGTTGGATATTCAGTAAATGAATTTGTTCGTTTCATTGGTATTTGAGCAAAGTTCTGATCCTAGCCTTTGGTGATACTATTCTGACCCACATCTGATCCTGGCCTTTAGCCACACCTTTTATCAAAACCTATCTGATCCGATCTTTGGCCACTCAGTAAATCAGAGTTTCTCTGATCTCTGTCTTTGATCACAACTAGCCCTTGGTCATTTACAGTTCAGAAATTCCATGAAAAATATCATTTTGCTGCCACATTTAGAAAAAAAAGGAAGGAAATGCTACAATAGTAATTTTTGAATGGACTATGTTTGCACAGTGTGTGGACTATATGCCTTTTTTTCAAGATGAGGGTGTTTTCTTGGCTTGTCATCTATGAGGGGGTTCCGTCTAAGGCTAGGTTGGCCAAGATTGGTCTATCGGATGGCCTCTGTTCTGTTAGTCAGCGCTTGGAGATTGTTATAACATATTTTCTGGGAATGTCAGTTTGCCAAGCGATGTTGGAGTTGGGTTGAGGATCATCACTCGGTGCTTCTTTAGAGCATAGTACACTGGTGAGCTGCTCTGTTGGGGGATGGCCGTGCTCTTGTTCGTGATGCTTTCTCCAGCCTTTGGCATTGCTTGCAGATAGTGGTGTTATTTGTTATTTGGAAGCTTAGGTGTAAAGCTGTTTTCAACCAGGAGGTAAGCATTTTGTCTTCTTTCAGTTTATGTGGAAGGATGAGGTTCGTCACCAGCTTTTGGAAAAAGGAGCTTTGTTGATCAAGGATGCCCAATCTTTGCATCACATAGAGTACTCTGCTTTTATTTTTGCTTTAGTAGCTCTCAGGAAGACGGTATAAGGTCCATTGTATATACCCTTCCGCTTTTGCATTTCTGATAGTAAATATTTTTCTGTAAATATAAGATGCATTTTTGAAAAGAAAAACAACTATGGTTCAACTTATTACATTGTGAAAGAAATTAGTCTGCTGATTAGTAGTTAGTTATTACTGAAATGTGTCTTCAGACTGCAATATCAGTTGGGAAATGTGGAATTTTCTTTTAAGTTACACTGTTTTGTAGATCTCAGGACTTGCCCACCATTCGTCACATTGGATTATGTTAGTCGATTTAAGTTTCTTGCACTTATCTGTATCAGTTCACCTTAATATTCTTGATGATGAGTTTTGGTCCTTTTCAGGTAGAATTCACTGGGAATTATGCTGAGTACTTTGGATTTGCTACCGATGTAGATGCTGTGGTTTATTTGATGCTGGTTAATGACATGATTCATGGTCTATTTCCCCAGGCCATAACAATTGGAGAAGATGTGAGTTATTTTTCTTCACCTCTTTTCTGGGTTTTATTTGATCGGATTTCTTCCAAGGTTATGTTTCGTTGCATTGAAGGAGTTATAGGCAAAGTCTTCTGCTAAAAGCACAGTGACTTGTCAAATTCTATGTCCTATTTATTGCTGCATTTAATCCAGCGTTCAAACTTCAAGCAAAAGATAATATTAGTGGACTTTATGTGCTTGCTGGAAGAAACACGAAAAAATACAATTAAATATTAAACATCAATGCCATATAGTTTGGAAACTTCTTCAAAGCTCTTCTCTCTCTAAATGTGCTCCTAGGAGTCTCAACATGCTCCTGAGCATCCCTAAATGTCTAAGTGCACCATCCAGGTCTCCTGACATAAGTGCAAGGGGATAATGTCTCCCCTTCTCCACCTCAAGGGTATTGTACTGCTTTGAAATCTCTAGTAATCCTAGATCAACCTTCAAAGCTTCCTGCTCCTCATCCTCTGTCACTAGGTTTAGAACCTTTTTAAATATTTGCTTGCTGCTTGGGAATGAAACCTTGGCATGCTTGCCAAGCATGCACCTGTGAGTCTGTGACCAACTCCTTCAGAATAGGCAACACCCTGTGATGCAGGTGCCTCATCCTCTTGTGCCAAAACTCACACAAGTTGTCATTTTTATGCACCAGGTCTTGAATAGGTTCACCCTGCAACCTGTACAAATTATCTTCTCTAACCTCTATTACCTGAGTTGCATCTAGGCTAGATTGCTTCAGTCTAATGAGGACTTGTTGGTTCTTGAACTCCACCACAAATCCCTTATCCTTCATGACCAAAATTGAAAGCAAGTTCTTCTTGAGACTTGGTACAAACAAGACATCATCAAAATCTAAAGAATTGCCTGACTCAAGTTGGAAGGGAATAGTACCAACTCTTTCTATTGGGTACTTGGCATCATCGCCAAGCTCAACTTGTACTCTTGAGTCTCGCTTCTTCAGACTAGAAAATAACTGTAAGGCTGATGTCATATGTCGAGATGCCGAATTGTTCACATACCACGCATTCCTCGGAATCATGCTGGTAGAAAGGAAAAATACCAACGAGAACTCCTTCTTGAACTTGGCAACAAACTTGTTCATTTAACTTTCTGCAAAGTCTACTACCTGCTTTTGTTGTTGCTCCCCTTTACCTTTCTTCTTATCTGGACATTGTGATGCATAATGATCGTACTTATGACAACTGAAGCACTTGATTTTGCTCAAGTCCTTCTTTCCTGGCTGTGAGGTTGACTCCTCAATCTTTCCCTTACCCTTTTTGGGTCCTTAGCCTCTTCCCTTATTTGACAGACCAAATACCACTAGGTTCTCTTCACCATCCTCGTTGTAGATCTTTGACTCAATCCAAGTGTCCTCCTGGATACAATCATCCTAAATCCTCTCGAAGTCAGGAAAGTTTTCCTGAGCATAGATACCTTTGACAAATGGTTCCCATGAAGATGGGAATCCATTCTGGCCATGTTTACTAACTTTATATCTTCAACCTTCTCCCCAACTGCTGTAAGTTGATCACGAATCTGTGTGATCTTCATAAGGTAATTGGTGACTGTGTTTGATCTGGTCATCACTATGGATCTGAGTTTGTTTTGCAATATCATCTTCCTGTTTATGTTTTGACTTTGGTAGAGATTAACCAGGGCATCGAACATCTCCTTCACTGTATTCTTTTTGCATCATGAGGGATTAAATGATCCTTTATGGAATCCAAGATAATTTTTGTTAAATTTATAGCAGCTGCAAAAGCCATTCTCCAAGAGGATGGCAAAGACCCTAGCCGAGATCTAGGGCCCCCAGTGCACTCATGGGGTTCTTGGTCTGGGACCAAGCAGTAAAGATCCCTGAGAGGTTCCCCAGTATATGACTGGGGTTCTTGTTCTGGGACCAAGCAGTAAAGACCCCTGAGAGGGCCCCTAGTATATGACTAGGGTTCTTGGTTTGGGACCAAGCAGTTAAAGCCCCTAGATATGTCTAGGGCCTTGGACATGGTCCAGGGTACCCATGCCTGGGGCATGGGTTGATCCTTGGTCTTGCACCTTGGTGGATAAGACCCCATAAATGTTCTGGGGCAACTTGATCCTCGATCAGGTACTTTGTTGGTATATGACCCTCCTTGAAGGTGGGCATGACCACATAAGGGATGTATTCCATATGTAATGATGATAAAGTTAATAAGGTCACCTTGAATATGAATGGACAAGTATTGCCACCAAGCTACCCCACCTAAACCCTCCTTTACCCTTGCTTGTGTTGGGCTGGGGTTTTGTTGTTTTTGTCTTAGGGTTAAAGTAAAGTTTAAATTAAAATGATAATTATAACATGTTTAAATTATTTAATTTAAACATGTTATCTTTAATTATAATTATTTTAATTTAATTTCTTTAATTTCTTTGCCCTAGCCTAAACTATAAATAACCTACCCTCTACCCTTCACATTACACACTTTTATTTTTATGCTCTTAAGTTTGAAGGTGAGCAGATCCTCTCTCTTGCTGCGGCCCTTCTTCCTTCTGCTGTTGGAGTGTATTGTTGTTGCGGCCCTCTTGCTGTTGAAGTGTTTGTTGCTGCGGCTCCCTTTGAGGTCTATTGTGTTGTGGTAAGGCTCCGTTGAGGCTACTATTGCTGCGACCTTCTTGCTGTTGGAGTGTTTGTTGCCGCGGCTCCCCTTTGAGGACTGTTGTGTTGGGTGCGGCTCCCCTTTGAGGATTGTTGTGTTGGGTACAACTCTCCTTTTGAGGACTGTTGTGTGGTGTAGCTTCCCTTGTGGACTATTTGTGGTGTGGCCCTTCTTGCAACAGTCCAGACCTGCGGCCCTCCTTTGCAGCTGTCCAGACCTGTCCTGTTTTGAGCCATGACCTCCCTTAAGCTAATTTTGTGTGAGGGTTTTTATCAACAAAATTTCTGTGTGAGGGTTTGGGTGATTGAAACTTTCTGTTGAGGGTTTGACTTTAGAAATGCATGTGTGAAATCCTTGTGGCCCTATCTTCTTGGTGGCAAGAAAGTCTATTCTTCTCTTGGCAAGAGATCCAACGTATATGGTGGATCTATGAGCTGGACTTTGTCTGAGCATAATTACAAATGGTATTGCATCTCTAGTGTGTGGCTGTGACTTCTTCAAAGGTAAGACTTCAGGGCAAGGTAAGTTATCTATTCAGTTTATCATTATCAGATCTGGATTTTGCTTTGAGTTTTTTGTTTTGATCTATCTAGATTTATGTATCAACATTGAATGTTATCATATCTAGATTGTATATTGAGTTTGGTTCTTACTCTTTGTTTCTGAAGTTTGGTTTACTGCTCATGATCATATTGTGTTTCATTTTGAGTTTAGATCTGTAGATCTGTATAAGATTTATTCCAGCATTATAGATCAGAACCAATGTTTATTCTAGATCTACTCTTTAATTAAATAACTAAACTATCTTAGATCTGAGCACACATGTTTGTTTTCTCTATTCAACCTGTGTAGATTTATTTTCTGAATATAAGATCTAGGTGTTATTCTCACTGAAATTTAAAAGACACTTTTGTTCTGCTTTACTGCCCTAATTCTAACAATTTTCTTAGCCTTCACTTCCCTTTTGTTGTGAGCTACCAACTGTTGCGGATTTGTAGGCGGAGTCACAACGTTCTTGATAATATTCCAAATTTCATTCTCTTGTAGTAAGAGTGTAACCCTCACCTTCCATGATAAGATATTCAAGGCACCATCCGATCTATCCTTGAACCCGAGGTAAGCTGCTACCATCTATGAGATCTATTGCACAAACCCCCAAATATGAAAATAAAACTTTGAAACCCTCTCATTGCTGGTCTTTCTTCCCTGCAATTGATTTATTGTTGCAAATCCTAGAGAATCTTAATCAAAGAAATAAGCTCTAATACCATGTGAAAAATCCCAAGTCCTAGGGGACCATAACATTAATCACACAATCGCTGGAAATAAAATAGCAGAAGCATAAAATTAATTACACACATACATAGGTAATTACTCCTTCAAAACTAGCTTTTCATTCCTTCGAAAAAATCATAAGGAAACCTCCACAAACTGCCCAAAAAATACACTGCATGAATACCAAAAAACACCTCAAACTGAGCTGAACAACCTGCTGGGAGAGTATGGACTGTCGTACAACTCTATTGTCTATACAGGTGCTAGTATGGTTCTTTCCGTATGACTATACAGATCCATATGGTATTGTCCGTATGCCTGTACAGACTTTCGTACGCTGTACGAACTTGTACGAGACTGTTGCACGACGCTACGTGCTGTCGGAAATGTCTCTTTCCTAGCGGCATGTTCTCTCTTCCTCTCTGTCACTCAACTTGCTCAAGTGTTTTAGAACTCTCTATCTTGACCTGTCTTTATAGTTTTAGCTAAGACCAAAACCTTAATCGATTTATGAGATTACTTCTTGTTTAAGTCATGCATGCTTGAAATACACTTTTTAGACTCAACTTCTAAAAACAAGACTTTCACTTTTGAACTAAAGTGAATTTCAAAGTAGAATTTACTTTTCAAAAATATCTTGAACTAATTCTTGCACGTTCACACTAAACTATAATTCCTGACTGAGCTATAATTCTCAACATTATGGGGTCAAGAAACAAACTTAGAGGGATTATTTTCTTACATAATTAGGGCTGTGTTGCCGCCTTTATACACACCTAGGTAACATGGAAGAAATTTTCAATCCACTTGGTGTGTCCTTGGGGGCAAGTTAGAGTTAAGGTGCTGTCACCTAATCCTCAACTCCTCTGTCTAGGCCAACTCCTAGCGAAGCCAAGGGCGGTAGTCCCTAAAGAAAATAATCTAAGGCTCAAAACTAAGTCTAAGCAATTAGTGTTCTAGGAGTTTATTGCAAAAGACAACATATAAAGTAAATCTATTCTAAGAGCATATATCAATCAACCATGACAATATACATAAATAAGTACTTACATCAAAAGGATACTTAAGATAACAAGATGCAAGTAAATTAAAGAAATACTTCAAGATTAAAATAAATGCTTGTGAAATAAAAATACTTGAAGCAAATGGCTTTGTAAAGTGTGTAATGAGACCAGTGCCTTAAAAGTATCGTGGACAGTTGTTGATCGCGTATTTTATTAGATTGTTTTTGTAGGTAAATTAATGAGATTGTGAAAAGTAAAGCAAGCTAAATTAAGTTTGGCCTCTAGAGAGGTTATCCCTTTATCTCGAAAATTTGCTGAGAACTTGCCGAAACCCAATGGTTTCACCAACAAGCCTACTAGAGGTGCCAGAGGTCCAACAGTGAGGGGAACAAGCCCGAGGTATTCAGTGAAACTTCGCACACTCCCTAGGTGGTTCTTTAAGCCAAGCAATAGTCCTCTTTTGAGATTGTCCTATTATTGCTACTCCACACTGACTAACTCGGCGTGTATGAAACTTACTCCTAGAAGATCGAGACAAGCTCGCAACTGGAAGGGTCAGGGACAACATTGGGATCTGAGGGGAAATGTTTATTTTAAACAATAAACCAAAGTACTGAAAATGAAATGTTTTCTAGTTACTAAGTCTTCACTGACCAGCATCTTGCGAGGAGCTGAGGAGATTGTTTATTTTCCAACTTTGAAATTGCATAAATGTAAGCTAAACTAACAACTAGTATTCTACTTTGCAAAGAGGAAAGCTAAACTAAAGTTGTGATTATTATGCAAAATTTGATTGGAATGAAACGAAACTAAAGATTACTGTTTATGTTTTATCTTTTTAGTTATGAAAGCAAAAATGAAAAGAACTTGGAGAAAAACCCAATCACGCCACAAAACAAACTCCCCCCCTCCCCTAGGAGAAATGAAGTTTTATCTTTTTTAGTTATGAAAGCAAAAATGAAAAGAACTTAGAGCAAAACCCAATCACGCCCCAAAACAAACTCCCCCCCTCCCCTGGGGGAAATGAAACCGGGGCGCTTTATAGCCCACTCTTTTATTACTTCGGTTACAATAATCTCCTTCTAAGGGAACTTGGGTCCTTATAAATGGATCAAAAAATGAAATTTAGGCTTTTACAATGTTTCCCAAAGGTGCAAGGTAGTTTTGGGGGTCTTGGAAGCTCCTAATCTTCAAGATTTGGGCAACATATCCCTTTGTTCTTCCGCAAACCTGCACAAAACAGCAAGCAAAACAAGGTACAATATGCCCAAAAACACTTTAAAAGTGTTTTGGGGTGTTAGTCATAAAAAACCTAAAATTTTCTAAGTTAAACTTTATTGAAAATTACGAAAATGAACTAAGAAATCAAGCTAGAAAGCTTGCTTCCTTAGGATCTTTTGCTGCTGTTTTAAGGCAGCAAATTACAAGCACTAAAATGCCAAATATATAAATGAAGCACCTAGAAAAAGAGACTATCTTTATCCTTTATGAATTTAGAAGAGAAAATTGACAAAACTAGCTCTTTTCCTACTCTAGATTTTATGCTTTAAAATGTAAACTTTTAGATGCAAAAAATAGATCTAGCTTTTCCTATATATACAAAATTGAAACGAAATATCTTTAAGTTTTAAATCAGATTCAAACAATTTGCATATAAGATCTTTAAAGTAACCAAAGAAATAATGATGAATTGAGAAAGATAGAGAAGGATCTTCAAAGCCTTGGAACTTTGGGCAATATGGAGTCTTCTTGATGGATCAAAGAGGGTCTTTTTGTCTTTCTTAAGAGCTTGAAGGAGAAGCGAGTGCAACAATGCCTATCCTCCTCTTCAAGTTGTGAGATCCTGCAAACTTAGATACTTCTTGCCAATAAATTATTAGTAGAATGGTGTTCTTGCATAAGAAATCTTAAGTAAACATAAACATTAGACGAAATGGATATGCAACATAAAATATTCATATACAATCAAACAAGAAGACTTTAAAGCAACCTAGCTTTTCTAGTCTTACCCTTCTTGTAGACAACTCTACTTGAAGGCCACAATCCAATAATCAAACAAAAAGAACAAAACAAATTACCTCACAAATTGGCACACCATTGACAAATGAGATCCACACATGAAGCTTGATCACCAAAAATAGCCTCCAAAGCCTTTTATTCCAAATAGAATGATAGTACAAATGATTTACAATAGCAATCCTTCACTAGCTCCAACTAGCTTAGCAATGGGAGGGGATGCTTTATTTATAGCAAGAGAAGAGGCAAGCTCAAGTGAGGGGGGCGCACCACTTGGAGAAGGAGGGCGTACCACGTGTGAGAGGAGGGCTGCCAAGTGTGAGGGAGATGGCTGCCACCTCTCCCCACACTCTAGATCTTGCCACTTGGAAAGGAGGAGGGGGATGGAGGGGTGCCACCTCTCAAGAGGTAGGTTGCCCACTCTTAGAATGCGCCACCTCTTAAGAGGGTCGCATCCCCTCTTTGCCCACATGCCATCAAGCTTAGGTGGAGGCCTTTGACTTGAGTCTCCAACCCAAAGATGCTTTCTTTTGCTTCCCTTTGGCTGCCACATAGCCTTTTAGGCTTTATTTCACTCAAAACATGTTTCTTGATTTAACAATCTTGATTTTTAGCTAAAATTTGCTAAAATTTAGCAATCCTGATTTTTTATGTCTTTTTTGGGTTTTGAGAGTAAAATACCTTTTTAGTGATTAAAATCACTAATTTCACTCACAAAAGTGGGTGCGTAGGTAAAGTGGGTGCTCTAGGTTAAAAAATGAGCACCCCCAAGGCATATAATGCCTTCTAGTACCACTTTTTTATTACAACTTCAAATTACAATTAAAAAATTCCTTTTTACGGGAAATTTTTTATTTAACTGAAAAAATTAAAAAATCCTAAGGGGGACTCAGCACATTTCCATAAAAATCTAGGAGGATGTTTAGCATGGTAATAAACATTAGACACGAGGCTTAGATGGCCATGCTAAGACCTAACCATGAGTATATACTCCAACCTTGGAGGAATTGAGTTAAAAAACTTGGAAATTATAAATTGCTTGGACAACAGAATATAATTAACAAGTAAAAAAAACACTCCAGAGCAACAGCTCATGTCTAAGTCTTAGGAGGCTAAACCTTTTACAAAATTCATCATGCAACATCTCTTATTACAATTCCTCGCAGGGTATGGAAATGTGGAAAAAGTTGGTCAAATAGACCGATTGAACTTCTGAACTCTGAATACTAAGCATTTGATTGCTCAAACTTTGGTGGCTCAACTGCAAGTCCAGCTAGTGCAACTCGGTGGATAACAGGCATGAAATGAAGTGTTCCTTAACCCTTAAACTGGAAAGACAACCAAGTAATACAAAGAATATAATTGCAACAACTAGAAACAAGAGACAATGAGATGGAAAATGTAAGCAATACCCTTGTATTAAGATAATCCAAAGAAGGAAATAATGTTCACTTGCCTCTTAAGGTGGGGCAATCTTTCAAATAGAAGAGCTCCTAAAATAACACCACAAGACAAATGTTCCATAGCCTCTTATCTCTTTAAATTGCTTTTCAAAAGAAAAAACCCTAACTATTTATGGTCCCGTCACTAATGGGTACTGTTACCACACATTCTGATATCGAAAAGTGTAAAGTTGGACACCTAGGTGAAGACTTGTGGAACTTAGGAGGTTGGCCATTGTCAGCTCACCAACACTCTTTTGCACTTTAGGCTAGGGTAAATGGGATACTAACCAAGGGTGTTTCCGTATGGGTTACTAGGCTCAATGTGTATGTAGTAGTAGTGGTAGTGAAAGATACATAGACCTTAACAACATGAATATAAAAGAAAAATGGAAAAGGAAAAAGGTCGGCGAAAATGATGGACAAGAGAGAGACTAGTGCCTTTCTTGATTGGGCGATGGAGTCATGTAGCAATTCAAGAGGGAAAGTCACTGACTATAAGCAACCAAGTGTTGTGCCATACAACTCTTTAATTTTGTTCCACAATTGACTTAAGGGACAACAAACAATCAAGTGATATGAACTACTCTGCCCTTAATTTTGGATGCTTGATTTACAAAATGAGATGGTGGAAAGAGTCTATTAGAGATCTATTACTTAAAACAAATTTTAAAGGGTGGCCCCTGTTGATATTATGGTCGCTG
>SNQJ01S0038607.1:196467-215126 GCA_010110895.2 Picea sitchensis
CTGGATCCCCTTATGGGACTTGAGGACTCCGACAGTGAGCCAGTGTGACCCCCGTCGCCCCCCTCGCCATCGGTCATCATATCCAGGACGCATTGACCTGATTTTCAGAGTTTCAAATATCTCTCCCTTATCTAGTTTTGAGTTGTTTAACCCCTACTATGGGCACTCTCATTTTGTATCACTGTAGTTATGACACTGGTTTATACACTTTATTTTTGGATTTAACTAGGCCTAGGGCTTAGCCTAGTCAGATATTTACCTAGACAATACTTTCTGTTTCTTTTCTATATATTTCTCATTTTATGGGAGTTGCTTTTGCACTCCTACATTGTACTCACACTAGATGTATCCTTTAGTCCCATTGACCTACTTTTGTGGTCATTCGTTGGACATTAATAAATTTATCTTATCTCATACAATGAAATATCAATTATTTTTATAGATCCATTAGTCCTCCTAGGAATAATGATAAATAATCATCTCTAACCTCCTCAACAAATTCTTTACTCAAAATAGACAAGAGTTTGTTGAGATCCACACTCCACCTGATCCACTTCCACCTCCCCAAAGCACAAATATTTCCCTATAAACCGATGTTACGACGAGGAATGCAAGGTCCTCCACCGCCAACTTCGACATGTATTCACCCATGCTCACCTCTCCTACCCCAACCTCAAAGCTTCGTATCGTCATCTCCTTCACCGCAAGAAACACATCTTTGTCTCATAGAGGATACATGACTTATCCTTTTTCCTTACTTATTCCCCAAAAAGATTTTGGTGTACCATACGCACCCGTCGCTCCCCCCTCCCATCCGACCTAGACCCCCCCGTCTCCATGTTTTCCAACATATCCACTCTCTATGATATTCCTGGACAGGCCCATATTCAGGTTACCTCTCCAGCCTCCTCATGTTTCCTATTCTCAGATAGTGACATCAAAGAGGCCATTTGGGTGATGAACAACTACAAAGCAACATATGAGGAAGGTTTTCAAGAAGAGTTCTTTAAGCACGGTCTCCGTGATTTCGTTTCTTACTTAGCTGATCTCTTCAACCATGTGCTTCGAACCGATTTTCCTCCGGCTTGGTCACACCACATCATTCCCCTGATACACAAATCGGGTCCCGAGTGGTTACGCTAACCACGGAGGGGGGGGGGGTGTAATTCATAATCTTTCGACACGTCATTTGAGTTCAAACCGAGGTTAAGTTTCGTGGCCCCTCCACCTTTTGTTAAACGTCGGGCATGCAGGGGGGTGCAATAGAATGAGGATTGCTGATTTAAATTTTTAACCGCGCGATCATCCCTGCATACACCATGCACTTTATTAATAAAATAACCTGATAATATAAAGTATAAACTTTATAAAAGATAAATTATGTTAAATTCCTACGATATTTTAAAACTAAACTAACTTTTGAGATTCATTCAAACATAATTTACATAAGTTAAAATAAATAAAACCTAAAATTTCAATAAAACGTAACAACCTATTTAACTTATTAATACCTGAAATAAATATAAGTTCGTTTTTTAAATGTTGTGAAATTTTTTAAACTATGTTGCAACATATTGCACTTGGTGACATTTTGTTATTTTCACCATTACATGATATATAGTAATATACATGACCAAGCTTGTCATATTTGGTGTCCAATGGTTTGGATTTACATTGATGTGTGTGTGTAATTAAATTTTTCATACTTTGTGTTTTTTAGTAAACCAGTTTAGAAACCTGATCGATCCGTCATCCAGTTCTAGTTATGGTCTGATTTGACCCTCAGTCGGTTCTGGTTCTAGTCTAGTCCAACCCTCAATTGGTTCCAGTTCCAATTCCAACTTTTAAAACATAGGTAGTTGCCAACCCACTAATGAAAAACTTGATTAGTTGCACACCTTCTATAACTTTTAACTTAGACCAACTAAAGTAACTGCACAACTGATAATGATTAACTACTGATACTAACTGCTAGAAACTGCTAGGCAATAACTGCTCATAGTTGAAATTGCTACCATCGATTGCCAACTGATTTTTCCAAGAACCCTTCTTGCTACTTGTTGTGCCTTACACTGGATGGATCCTTTGTTGACTTGGCTATTAGTGATATCCTTATCAGCCCGATGGTGTCTTGCATAATCCTGCCAATCTTCCTTTTGACTTGTGTGCATTCTACAACGATTGCAATGTATGTACATGTTACTTCTTTGTATGCTTCATTAGTCTGTTGGCCTCTTCTTGCTTGTATGCATTTATCCATTCCTTTGATGGCAGCCGACTCATATGATTCTGAAGTGGATGTGATGTTTGTAATACTATTCCTAACACCTTTTATTTCGTTAATCAAATTATAATGGACGTAAGGTTCTTTTAAGTTGGGGTATTTGTTAGGGATGCATGTTCAGTTTGTAGTACTTGTTTAACTTATAATAAATTATTCTTTTGTAGCAATTTATTTACATGTAATATATTATCAGGATGTTACTATTGATATTTGATGCTTTTTGTAATATTCTTATATATCAGGTGAGTGGTATGCCAACCTTTTGTCTTCCCGTACAAGATGGTGGAGTGGGATTTGATTATCGACTCCATATGGCAGTGGCTGACAAATGGATTGAGTTGCTTTCAGAGTGAGTGGATCTAAAAAATATTGTATTTTGTATTCTCATTATGAAAATATTATTTAGCTTTTGCCTGTATAAAGTAAAGTAATCAATATCAGCATAGTTTGTAGCTTACTGCCAAATTGTTTGATGTGATATACCATGGTCCATGGCATTTGCCTGGATGAATATCTTTGCTTAGCATCAGCTAGATATGTTTATTATGTAGCTATTGATGTAAAATGTCGGTGCATGCACCATAGTACTTTTGGCAACCGTTGTACTTCAAATCATTTGTTTCATTGTTTACCTTGTCTTTGTGTTTATGGTTATTCTTTGATGTATTTGAAATCATTTGTTTCATTGTTTTCCCCTCATATTTTTTCCTGGTTATTATTTGATGTAGGAAGAAGGATGAGGATTGGCAGATGGGCGATATTGTATATACACTATCAAATAGAAGGTGGTCAGAGAAATGTGTAGTATATGCAGAGAGTCATGATCAAGCTCTTGTTGGTGATAAGACAATAGCCTTTTGGCTCATGGACAAGGTGGATCCAAAGTCCTTAGTTTTTTCCTTATGTAGTTGGATGAGTTGATACATAATATACCTTATATAATATTTCTCAACTACAAAATTTAAGCAATTGGTAAATTTGGTTAGTCAATATCCAACATTGTGGTCACTCAAAAAGATGAAACTATAGACATGGCCTCTATCGAGGCAATTGATAAATTATAAGGCCTACACAAAAACATTTACACAAAGTTGCAAAGAGAGTAGAGATAAATAGTTATATTATTCAATGATATCAATGATAAGACGTACATCACACAGTCTCAAAAAGGATATGACTAACCATACAACAGACATGATTAGTATTAAGATATAATAAGACCTCATCAAGACATAATTTTTCTTGACCCCCTTAATAAAATGTCGTGTTACTTTATTATATGCTAAAACTCTATACCTATGATTCTCTATCGACTACCTAGTACTAACACCTGCTAATGTACAATGTACATTGATATGAGCATCAATGTTATGTGACACTATTAAATGTTGATACTCTAAACCTATGATAGTTTGTTTCCTATACCTAGGTAGCAAAGTGTTACCTCCTGTTGCCATTTAGATCCACACCAAAGGTGCCAAAGTCCCAAGTCACGAGGTAAGGACCTGTTAGCACAAATTTCCACCCTCCAATTGAGCTGATAAACCTGTTATAACAGCGATGAAAACTTGGCTAATTAAAGGAGTAATGCCCCAATTGTCACTGACAAAACCCCTCTATGCTTGGGCTAGTGTTTGCTAGCCTCTGGGGGGAATCCCTAGGCACACTGAAGTGCTTTGCTGCTGTCTTTAAGTCTGATTTCTGCATATAAAACCTACAAAACAACAGGCTGTTCGTCTTGGACGGCGTGTAAAAACAGTCCAAAACAATGAGGAAAAGCAATCTTCTATGCTTGGAGGGATCCTGCAGGGTTAGCACAATGATAATAGACTGGAAAGAAGAAGAAAACTATTCAAAAAGATTAGAATTAATCATAATGAATAGTTCAGAAAATGACATATCAGATAAAATTTTTACCATAATACCGCCAAGAAAGAGGTTTGAAGACAAATACATACTTCTTTATTGATGAAGCTTACAAGAGGACTGTTTGTGCCACACTTGGCAAACCTACAACCGGTACAATGATTACTTTGCTCAAAGAGGAGCCATTAGACTAGAGAACAAGAGAGAAGAGAATGAGAGAGACACTATGCTGCTACTGCAATGATCCGACCAGGAACCTTTGTCAAGCATCCTATATATAGGATAATGAGGGCGCATATCCCAAGGGAGAAGGAGAAGACGCATGAGTGGTTTAATTTGGAGTCTAAGTGCATGAGAGAGTGAGGTATGTGAAGAGTGTGAGATGAATGAGTGTGTGTGAGAGTTTGCATGGAGTTAATGCGCATGAAGGGAGGAGAATTACGCCCTAGAGCTTAGGAAGGCACACTTGAGGAAGAAAGGGAGGAATAATGAATGATAATGAATGTGAATTGGCTTTATGGAGTGAAATAAATGCGTGGAGACCAAATTTAGCTTTCTAATGCATGTCCTTTTGCTAAATTTGACAAAAGCATGAGTGAGTTATGGCTAAGAGGAAATTCGCCTTATATTTTAGGGAATTTCCTAATTTTTAGGAAAATACGGTTTAAACTCAACTGGAGGTGAATTTTAAGGAGTTGATGCATGGCAAGTGGAGGGGTGATTATACAGAGGAATATACAGCTAAATTTAGGCCCAGTTATGTGACTTCCTTTTCTCAATTAATTATTTATTTATGCTCAAGCCTTGGAAATATGCGCCCCCCCTGCATAAGTAGATGCCACATCACTCTGTAGATCTGCCACATGTCAACCTGTGAGGGTGCCACTTGGCACTGCATGGATGATGATCGTACCTTCTAAATATATAACTTTCTAAAAATAGAATCCAACTCCTAAATTTTAGGAAACTGTCCACATCACCCAGGATGACTAGGAGAACACCGCCACATGTCACTGTCTAAAAATAGACACTGCTAAAAATAGAAAGTCGTCAGAATGCTCTTGACTTTATACTCATTGATCTCGTCTTTCCACAAGGGATCCGAATATGCAATCATAACTGACATGCAAGCCCTGGATGTCAGCCTGCTAAAAATAGTAAACTGTGCCACATCATCCCGGGAAAGAGCCAAAAGACTCTGGATGTATCAAGGACTAATACTACACGCTCAGAATCTGAATTAGAGGCCTAGAGCAAAACCTGCTAAAAATAGAAATTTCTTACACGTCACCCTAAAAAGTGTTGTCGGGCCTAGAATCATGCAAGGACTCATACTATATGCTCAGAACTGCTCCAATTTGTGAAGAGATCCACTCAAACTGTATCTCCTAAAAAATTAGCAACACCTGCTGTATGTCTCTCTCAAATATGCATGGAAACTAAGTCAACTCTAACTCTGAACCAAACAACCATGTACCGATCATATACCTGACTCACATGGGAACCAACCTCCTACTCAACACAAGCGCTAAACTCTGGAAGAATCTCATAATGCCAGCTAAAATAGTGCATGCTGGCTTTTAACCCTCAAGATTTTCAAGGGTCAAAATCCAGGGGTTAACAATGGCGACTCAAGGGGACGGGATCCCCCTGTGGGATGTCGAGAACCATTAAAATATCTGTGTCCATAAAACCAAATTGATGCTCTGTGGAAATTGAAGAAATATGTTCGAAGAATACCCCTGTAACTGTGTGGAAAGGAGAAGAGGTCCTATAATCTGATCAAGAAGAACCTATAAGCTGACCTATAGTACCAAAGCATGTCTAATGGGTCATGGAGTCAAAGAAAATAATCCTCCCACTGAAAACTGAAAGCCAAGGGGTCTCATCCAAATTTGCTACCTGCTACCAACCAATATGTACACTCCTCCCCGTGGTAAATGTATTGATGTCAACAGAAGGGAGAGAGTCACTTCAGGCGATGTCAATAATGTTAACATCTGTGAAGTGTGAAGGAACACCACCAATAATGTCAATGGGTCCTAAGGTACGAGCACAACCTGACACTGTGAAAGATGTTCTGAAGTCTAACAGTGACACAGATCATCCAATCAAGGCCCAATGATACTCAGCCTTGTCGGATGCGAAATAACTGCCAATGAGGTTAACAACTACCAAGGTGCTCTACTTCTGGGTCATCTGTAGATAATGTGTCGAAGTCGATACAAGATGACCTGCTGAAGAGAGGAGCAATGATGTCTCTCTTCCCTCAACGCGAAGTGATAACTCAAGAAGATCAAGATGGAAGGACTAGGTACCATATCCCTATGTTGGTTGAGGGGGAAGATTGACTCAAAGCAACAGACTGAATGATAAGAGATGAGGAGACAAGACATAAGCTGACTCAAGACACTCCTATGTCTCCTCAAGCTATCCATCCTAAAGGCTGAATGCTTTGGGAAAAATGGAAAATGGACCCCCATCCAGGCTCACTCTAATGATAGACACAAAAGCTCGACATGCGTAAGATAGACATTCAAATTTTGACCCGAGAAAAACACTAGTGGGCAACCATTTATTCAAGAAAAGAAAGACACACAAGACACGACCACATGCTGATATAAGTAGGCAAAAAATCAGCGACACTTATGCAAAAACTAAAGTAGATAACCAAAGGGAAAAGACACTGCAAGGAAAATGTAGATTACTGTCCTAAATCTGTAAAAAATCAGCAAGAAGGAAATACTGAAATGACAATGAGGGAAGGAAAGATAACTGCCCTAGACCCAAATTGTTTTTTACCTCAGAGCCTTGGTGGCTAAGTTTTGCTGATTTTGTTTTTTACCTCAGAGCCTTGGTGGCTAAGCCTTGGTGGCTAAGCCTTGGTGGCTAAGCCTTGGTGTCAATACATCTTGCATGCCATCACAAGATCCTTTGAAGTGAGACAATCATAGAGAGACCACAATTATACCACGGGAAACCCTCTTGGGGTGAAACCTAGCCAAAACTTCTCTTTAGATTCTTCAACAAAGTACAATACCAATACAAGACTTTAGAATAACTAGCTAGGGATTTCGGAGATTGAAACAATACCTCTGTTCCAGCACTTACAAACTTCACAAATAATTGAAATAACACTTACAGTAATAGCTTGAAAAAATCACCAAAATATAACTAACTTTCCTTCTTAAGTAGCGAGTTATGGCAACTTTAACATGTAGTATTTAGCGACCTTATATGTAAGGAACAACAAAGAACTCCAACAACTTCCATGACCATATACGGGTAGAAATGCTTGACTAGATGCCTCAATAGAGGCTCCAACAAAACAAAGGTATGCAAATGGTAAGTGAATGCCCCTTTTTATGGGTTGGTTTGGCTGCCCTAAGAAAACCCCTAAGAATGTGTATACCGATTTGGCATAACAGTTGTCATACCTGACCTCCTCTGGCTGCCAAGAGTCACCTCCTAAAGTTCCAAAGAGCCACCTCTTAAAGTTCCTAAGAGCCACTTCCTAAAGCTCCCAAGAGCCACCCCTTAATGCTCCCAAAGGTTACTTCATTTGTCTCTTCTAGAGGTTTCCCTAAACTACTGTCTTAGGTTTCCTCCCTAAGCTGGCCGCTCCAACCATCCTAAGCAACCCTCTTAAGCAACCTCCCTAAGATAACTTCTACAACCTCCCAAAGCAGCCCTCTTAGAGGTGCTATAAGGTTGACACATGTTATATGGTTGTCTTGGCATAAGGTTGACACTTGCCATGTGTTTGATGTAGCGACCTTAGTTAACACTATATCAAACTTTATTTACATGGTTAGTAACAATAGGGAAAATAAATTCCAAATCTATATAATTCAACATACTCTCTCTTAGCAAGGAAGGTTTTTTCCTAGTACCAACTGTTACATCCTTTTGTCTTTACTTGGCTATTGACTTCTTGATCCATGTAGAATCTATTCATTAAGAGAAGTTTTCTATCCATAGCTAGCATTGGGATCAATAGCATCTTTGGTGAGCACCGCTTCTTTGTCGTTAAAGATTTTTATTCATAGGTTCACCAAGAGCTGACACGTAAGTTCACGCAAGAGCTGTCCTACTAATACATATGTAGGAAGCTATCACAGTTCACCAGAGCTGTCTTACTTAGATTACCGATCCTTTTCATCTTTGGATGAACAATCTTAAGAGCAGGTCCTTTTCATCTTGGATAAGAATAAAATAGAATAGCCAACATCCTACCTGTAAATGACCTGCCCCGCTACTGTCACCAGAATCCCATGCGGCTCTTTACTCCCTCTTACGAGTGACCAGTCCAAGTTTGTCTCTAAATTACTCAAACTTCACCTTTGAAAGAGGTTTGGTTACTTTTATCGCAGCACGCTCATCTGTGGACATATATTGAAGCTTCACTGCTTCCTTTTCTACCACATCACGGATGAAATGATACTTGATTCCAATATACTTTGATTTGTCACAGCGAAACCACGGGGTTCTTGACAAGTTTTATGCAACTTCGATTGTCACAACAAATACTAGTAACATCTAACTCAATATCAAATAAATCTAAAAGTAATTTCAGGCCCAGCCAGCCCACAACAACTTGATGCGAGTACTTCAAACATCGCCATTATATTACGCCTCGGTTACATGCTTGCAGGCACAACAACTATTTTAGCTTCACCGCTTCGCAAACCAAAAGCGGGATCATAGCGATCCCAAACTAAAACAACATCTGAAATTATATACGATGCGTGACACTACCATTAATCCCGAGATGAGTATCGTGAATTCTGAACTCACAGTCTGCATCATACTTGATACCATGCTCAATGGTACCTTTCAAGTATCATCGCATGTTTTGTTGTGATCAAATGAACATGTCTAGGTTCAACTATGTCTTGACTTAAAGTGTTCACAACAAAACATATGTACGGCTGTATTACGTTAAATACATCCAGCGAAGGCAGGAATCGACTGCACTATACAAAGGTAGGCATCCACTATCTCTGATGAGGTATCACATAATAACTTTGGATTTGCGTCATAGGTGTAGTCATGGATTTACAATCCATCATTCCAAATCTCTTTAGAATTTTCACAACATATTTTCCTTGACTAAGACAAATCTCACTGAGATTACATACACTTCGAGACCTAGGAAATAGTGCATCGAGCCTACTAGATCTTTCATTTTGAATTGTGAAGCAAGCTTTTTCTTGCAATCGGTGATGAGCTTTTCATTTCCTGTTAGAAACATATCATCCACATCGATGGTATGAAGATCAATTGATCATCATTCTCAATCTTATAGTAGAAATTGGAATCTGCTTTACTCTTGATAAAGCCAAGACTTTGAAGAAAATTATCAATTCTTCCATACCATGTCACAGGTGCTTGCTTCAAGCCATACGAGGCTTTCTTTAATCTGCACACATGTGTTTGGTATCGTAATGTCTCAAATCATAATGGTACACTCCAAAAACACTTCCTCTTCTATCACCATTTAGAAAAGCGGTCTTTATATCCATCGATGTAGTTTCCATCCCATCTTTACAACTATAGCTATAGTAGCTCTAATGGAAATTAATATCTTGCCAGAACTGAGTTTCTTAAGTAATATATTCCCTCTTTAAGAAGGGAGAACCCGAGCTACAAACCTTGAATTTCCCAATACTACCATCACATAACGTACTTGATTTTGGATAACCATTTAGATGTTACCACAGATCTTTCTTTTGGTCTCGGAACTATGTCCCAAACATCATTTTTCATAATTGATTGATATTCTTCAATCGCATCCTGCTCCACACTTTCTTCTCAACGGCTTCTTCGTAGCTGGAAGGTTGCGCCGATGATGTTAGACACAAGTGCAACATAGTCGGAATATAATCGAGGTCTTTTAGTTTCTCTGAAAGTCTTATTTGGGGCATGATACCTTTTTGCATTTTGAATGAGTTCACGAGCCCAAACTAGTTTTGTCTGATGTGTAATCACTTTTGTGGGTGAATCAGTAGGTTTATGAGGCTCCATCATATCATGATTCTCAGGTACATGCTCTTTTTCTTTTGTATCTGGTACTTTAGAAGATGTAGGTTCCTCATTATGTACCTCATCTACATATGATTTCTTTTGATTTGCGAGAAAATCTTCATCAAAGATAACATACTCACCCGATCTCAACCTTTTTATCCGAGGGCGTATACTCTATGTACCTTTGATGTTTTCTTTGTATCCAGGCAATGCTGCCCTTTTGTCCGGAAGGATCCAACTTTGTCCTTTTGTCCTTGGGAATATGAATATACATTGGACAACCAAATATCCTTAGGCGACTAACCTCTGGAAATTTTCCAGAAAAACACTTCTTCTGGAGTTTTACTTTCAAGAACTTTATGAGGACTTATATTCTGAACATAAACAACTGTCACAACTACTTCTCCCCATAGAAACAAAGATAGATTATGGTCATTCATAATTTACATTAATAGATTCTTCAATGGATCAATTATTTATTTATTCCACACCATTATGTTGAGGATTGTATGGAGTAGAAAGCTCCCTCATAATCAACTTCTCTACAAAATTCCTTGAATTCACCATATGTGAATTCTCCTCCGTTATCGTATCTTAAAACCTTTATTTTTCTCTCGGAAAGATTTTCCAGCAAGAGCTTTAAATTTCTTAAACTTGCAGGAACTGTCATTTTGTTATTCTTTAAGAAATAAAATCCAAGTTATGTCTTGCTTGAAAAGTCATCAATAAAGAAACATAGTAAGAAACTATACCGTTGAGGTGGAAGTGGGCGTTATAGGTCCACCATCTAAATGAATTAGATCGAACTCCTTTTGCTTTCTTGTCCTTTGCTTGGAAAATGATTTTAGTTTCTTTCCTTGTGCACATCCTTTGCACACACACCATCATGGAACACTTGAATTTCTGGGAGGCCTTTCACCATCTTGTTGACAGGCGGCAGGGCTTTGCCAGCAAGGTGATATGAGCGAACCTTCTATGCCGCAGTTCACATGGGTTTATAGTATAACGTGTGTACTAGGAGAGCGATTTGCTCCTTTTAACTTGTATAACCATCTTCATGTATACCAATTATAATATAATGATCAATATTCTTTCCTCTTGGCTACATAAGAACTTGGCCATCGACAAAATCTACTCATAATCCTTTCTCTTCCAACATTGAGATGGAGAGGTTCTTTTGTAGACCAATTTATATAAACATTTTTTCATTTTCAAATGTTTTCCTAAATCTAATTTGTAAAAAGCATTCCCTATGCCATTAATAGGATAGGAAGAGTTATCACCTAGTCTCACATGATGAGAAGAATCTTTCTTAGTGGGAGTCTTTAAAACCAGTCATCAATGCATGGGCACCACTATCCACAAGCCATGTTTTCATCATCTTAATTTACTGAATTAGTAAGAGTTCCCACCAAAACATACTCTTCATTTGAGTCTTCTTTTCTTTCTCTCTTGAAAAGCAGGTTCATCATCTTCAACAATATGAGCATGATGTATTTTTGTTTTCCTCCTTTCTTCTGATGACCTCTTTTAGCAGAGAGGACAATCTCTGCCAAGATGTCCCAACTTTTCACAACAAAACATTTGAGTTTAGAATAGCCTCTCTTACCTTTCTCAAATTTCTGAAACTTCTTCTTTGGAGGATGATTTTCTTTATTTTCTTTCCTTTCACGAAATGAATGCAAGAGCTTGATCTTCCTCATCACTTAGCTTTTCTTCTCTTGCTTCCTGTCTTGCTTCTTCTTGGACACAATCTTCCCACAACCTGCTAAACTTTGTTAACCTACTCCTTGAACAGATTCCTCTTATAAAAGAGTCCACGCATGACTTGGGAAGTCCATTCAAAGTAGTCATTACTAACTAAGCTTCTTCAATTGAGTCACCGATGGCTATAATTTGTTCATTAATCTGAGAGATTCTTGTAAAGAAGGCATGAATAGATTTAGACTTTTTCATCTTTACATTTTTGAGTTGAATCCACAAAGCCATCTTCCTGTTTATGTCTCTTCCTTCATATGGAAGCGAGATAGAGCATCAAACATCTATTTGGGAGTTTTCAAGGATGATACATGAGGAATAAGATGGTCTTTTATAGAATCTACAATTATTCTCTTGCCTTTTGATTCTTCACAGCGTAATTGCCTTTATCTTCTTCTTCCTCAGGTTCTGCAATCTCTTCTATAACATAATCTGATAAGTCATTTTCTTCGGTGGGATGCATGCCATGCACGAAGAGTTATGGTCCCTCAAGAAGTTCTAATCAAGCTTAGTCTTGTTGTCATCTTGTCATGTTTTTGACTTCCTTCAAAACTGAAATCTTTAATAGTCTCCTTCACAAATCTAATAACTCTCTGTAGAAATGGTTTCTTTCATGGAAGCTCTGATACCATGTTGAAAAGCGGTGTTTATGGGAAATTTAAAATTTAAACATACAACCAACATACCAATACATCTTGTATATATTAGGATTACTGAAAGTGAGACAATCACAACGAGATAGAACACAAGTATACCCTAGGAAACCCTCTTGGGTAGAAAAGCCAACCAAAACTTCTCTTTAGATTCTTCAACAGTACAATACCAATACATGACTTTACCAGTAGCTAGCTGGGACTCAGGAGGGCTGAAACAATACCTCTGTTTTAGCACTCCCCACAAACTTTACAAATAGCTGAACTAACACTTAGAGTAATAGTTTGACAAAATCACCATAAGATAATTGACTTTCCTTCTTTTTGTAGCAGAGTTATGGCAGCTTTAACGTAGTATTTGTAGCAGCCTTATATCAACAAGGAATAACAGAAGACTCCAACAACTAGCAACCATATACCAGCAAAAAATACTTAAACAAATAGATACCTTGCCTCAGCAGAAGACTCCAGCGAAACAAAGATATGTAAATGGTAAGTGAATGCCCTTTTATGGGTTGGTTTGGCTGCCCTAAGCAGACCCTAAGAATGTATGACAGTTGTATAACATCTGTCATGCCCCTCCTTTGGCTGCCAAGAATCACCTCCTAAAGTTCCGAATTACCTTCTAAAGTTTCAAAGAGCCACCTCCTAATGCTCCCAAAGGTCACTTCCTTTGTGTCTTCTAGAGGCTGCCCTAAACTGCTGTCTTGGGATTGTATGACAGAAACATCGCCCGCCACCTAAACAACCCTAAGCTAGCCCACTCCAACCATCCTAAGCTGACCCCTCCTCTTAGCGGCGTCCCTAAGCCTAGCCAATACAACCTACCCTGAAGCAACCCTCGCCCAGAGATGCTGTAGGGTTGACTTTGCAGCATATGGTTGTCTCGGTATAAGTTTGACACTTGTCATGTGTTTGATACTTGACATAAAGTTAACACTATATCAAAACTTTATTTACATAGTTAGTTACAATAGGAAAATAGCTTCCAAAGCTATAATTCAGCAGTTGTAGGCATTTAATTGGGCAGTTTTGTGGGTCTATTTTGGACATTTTTGGATAGCGTCTTTTCACACCTTTGTTGATAGGAGTGAGATTGTACTCTTTTGCAGTTGTAGCAGCAGTGTGAGTTCAGTGGACAACCATGTCGGTGTTAATCTCGGATGAGGCTGATCACGGTGGGCAGGGCTAGCTTTCTTGGTCACGCCGGAGATGGAACCATATTGTCTTGGAGGATCTTGAACTAAGGGATATAGTTCAAGATCCCGTGGTGATTCCTCCTGCAGTTGCTCCATCTCCCTTGTTGGATGTAGATTTTAGGAAAAGAGTCCCCGAAGGTAAAGAGGACTATTTTTGATGCGGTGAGAGACCACGTCATACCCCGTTTGACTGGGAAGGACTATGCCTTTTGAGATGTAGGCCTCATTATGCAAGCAGTACTAGAGTCCCAATCAGTATCGAAAGATGGTTCTCTGGAGCTGGGGGCGTTACATGCTCCAATTTAGAGTCGGAAGCATCATGCACCTTCCAGGAGATTTACCTGATTGAGATGAGTTGGCGTGGTTAAATTGTGGATCTAGACTTTTTGGTAAGGATAGCCTTAAACAACTTTTCCAAACCAGAGAGTTTCATTTGTGTGAGGCATTTGTGGCCAGGGGAGGTCATGCCCAGTTAGGAGAGACTTTGGGACGACTTTGTACAGGAGGAGTTGAGATGTAGCTCTGGATCTTCAAGACAACAACATATATCTTGGTATTGTTTTCTACCCTGCTATCATCATTTTTCAAGTCAAGGTTATTTGCTGGAGCTAGGTGGGAAGTATAAGGGCATGAGCATTCACATGCTCAATTTAGAGTCGGTGACATCATACCTTGGGAGATTTACACAGATTCGAGATGAGTTGGCAGTAGTTAGAGAGATTGTGGATCTAGACTTTTTGGTAAGGATAGCCTTAAACAACTTTTCCAAACCTTGGGGTTCATTTGTGCGAGGCATTGTGGCCAGGGAGGTCATGCCCAGTTGGGAGAGACTTTGGGACGACTTCGTACAAGAGGAGTTGAGATGTAGCTCTGGATCTTCAGGACAACAACGTATCTTGGTATTGTTTTCTACTATTATGCTATCATTTTTTCAAGTCAAGTATTGTTATGCTAGGAGCTAGGTGGGAAGTATAAGGGCATATACCCCCACCATAGTCTTCATCATTTTTGCTTCATCTCATTGATTATACAAGGGTTTGCTAAGAGAAGTATAAGGGCATACACCCTCTTAGCTTAAACCCTAGCCTAGAGAAACTTTCCTTGGGAAGTAAAAGGGCTTACACCCCCAAGGAGGTAGCTTCTCTAAGCTCCTTTTGACTCCATCAACCCAATAGTAAAGGCACTAGTCATACTTTTTTGCATTGGAGATATAAAATCACTACCTTGGGAAACACAATTTTTGGGCTTTTGAAAGGTTTCTTGCTTGAATTTGTTTTGTCTCATTGAGAGGAGTCTTCCCCCATTAGGGCGTCCCCTCTCTCTCAACACTCTAATTGCTGTTGCAAACTTTAACCTACAGCCATTAGGGCTGCATAACCCTAGCTATTTACACTCTTATAACTCCTAAACTAACCCTAGACTAGCTCTCTAACTTTCCTCATTTACTCTACTATCTAGGGTGCATCTTTTGAGCTAGTTCTTGGCAACTTTTCATGGTTGATTTTGCTGCTGCTGGCCACTGAATGCTACAGCCATAAGGCTGCGATTTTCTGCAGAAAACACATGTTTACAACAACCATCTTATTTAGCTTCTTAAGTGCCATTTTTTCAGCGTATGTTCATTGTTAAGTTTGATGCTCATTTACCTAACTAGTCTAGATATTTATATGCTGATTTTAGATGTCTTATTTGCTGATATAAGCTGATATCTACTGCTGCAAATTAGGGACAACAAGATTAACTTGCTGATTCAACTAACATCTATCATTGCAAAGTGTCTTTTCTTGTGTATCGGGCAGGTACAATCATCCGGAAAAGTACTATACCTGTGGGGCAGAAATTACTTGACTTGCAAGGCATCTCTCCCTACCTTTCATTCCACTTAGACTTGACCTCTAGGGGCTTCACTTCCATTTCCCTCTACCTCCATCTCAATCCCCCTAGGGTCACCGAGATTGCCTCCCTAGAGTGACCTAGTCACTCTTGAAGTGCGAGACCTACATCGAGGTGACATTGGGTGTAGGATTCCCAAGTTGTAGCACTTGCTTTGTGGTTGGATCGGGCTTTGCCCAACCTACAACTTGCGCTATAACACATCCTATTCAATTCTCTTGCTGTTTTTTACTTCTAAGTTGGATGATTATTGTAATGTCATTTCATTGGAAGGGAGAACACTAATTTTTAGCTTGGAATAAGAACACCCTTTGTTGTCATCGCATGTCCATCGGTAAAGTGCCTTTGTAAGGGCTTACATTTCTTATTTTTCAGCAATCTGATTCAGCTTTCATAGTTAAAACTTAACTATGTCTGTTTAAACGACTCCTTTTGCCATCTCATTCATCCATTTTCAGCCCTCTTAGTTGCCTTTAGACTCCAAATGCCCAAGTGGATTCTTGACATAGGTCATCCCCTTTCAACCACCTTAAATATAAAATCAATAAACCATTTAAATTTTTTGTTTTACTAAAGCTAATTCTCCATCCAAACATGAACCTCCATAGCATAGCTTTAGTAATCCTAACCCTAGGGACATGCCCTAGTGCTGGAGGAGAGCCAGCCAAAAGTGAGAAGAGATGCTATTGTGGTGACAATGATATCCATCTTGAGTTACCTTTAGGCTTTAAGGTTTCATCCGTTATTTGGACTTTGTAACTTAACTGCAACTTTGAGCTGTAACAAAGGGCTGTACCAGCTTGTGAGAAGTTAAGAGTATGTACTTCAACTTCATCTCTTATCTATATATATGAAATTTTCAGTTGTCCAAAATCGTCTTCATTGTGTTCATGGTTTGGTAATTTCCAGCACTTATATGTCCTACTGATTTGAGATAAGTTAAGGCTGAAATTATTAAGGGATTTAACATTTATATTGAAGATAATAGGACAGACTCACTGGTGTAAATCTGCATTAATTGCAGTGATTTCAGCTCTGGTTTATGCATGTAAAGATTTCCCTAAAGGGCCAAAACTTGTTGGCATATATTTGGTATCTTCTCTCTTTTATTGCCTAGCGTATTGGGGTTGATGTGAAGTGAAATATTGTCCATTGTTTGCTGTTGTAGTTTATATTTCAGTTCATCCCTAAGGCTGGTAATTCACATGGATTAGATCCGTGGAACCTCTAGAGAGGTGAAATTTTTGAATTTGCAAAAGAAATCTCAATTCGTGAATTTCTACGCTTACAAACATGCGATTTGGAGATAGAGGGATCTGTTGGTCAACTGTTTGGAATCCGGATAGATCACTAACCTCAAGCACTTGGATGCCGCTACAGTTTCCACCTTGAATCCTGTAATATCTGTTTTGTCTCATGATGCTGTTCCTTAAGGCCCTTGAGTTTGAGATGGCCTTAAGATCTATTTATTTTGAGTTTGTTGGGATTTAATCACTAGGGCTATTTTTAACCATGATTTTGCCTTTTCGATAATGAATAAAAGAAAACATTTATTGTTTGTTCACTTTATTTACTAGATTAGCATATACAGGGGCACAGGGCCCTTGTTCTTCTGTGCCTTTTGAACTGGTTGGAAATGTTGTATCTGTGTTAGTCCAATTGTTCCCATTGGCCACTAGTGGACATTGATAAGATCTTAGTCATCATTTTTGTAGCTCTTGTTATTCGATTTTATGAGCATTCTCCTTGGATTCTTTAGCATATGCCATTGAAGGGTTCTTTTTAAATGCACTTTAAAATCCATGTGGATTAAATCTTGAAGGCATCTTCTCATTAATTTCTTTCCTAGATACAAATTATATAGTTCATGGTATGAGATGTATGCATTGAGTCCTTGCTCAGCTTTCCCTGCTACTTTGGAGGAAACTTAAATTCTGAAGAGATTGAAGAGATGGTTTACATTTCTTTCTTGAGATATCTTTTGTTTGTATTTTTCTCCAAGAGGCTTTGCTTAATATTTATTTATTTAGTTGTAGAAAAATTTAGTTATCATATTATCATAACAATGAAATATTTTAGTTTGAAAGAGGTTGGAGGGAAGAAATGATCATGTTCATTAAGAAGCCATCTTCAAAAGTTGATGTCTAATAAGATGACATTTTGCATACATGAGAAATATGTATCTGGTTATTTAAATGGAAATTGGTAAAAATATACTCTTTATCAGTGCAACACCTGTTGTAGATATCTTCATGAGTTGGTTGACCCTTCTCCAGTTCAATAGAATCCAGATTGATATACATTCTCTTAAATGCTCAGAATCCAGATTTCTTGTGAATCTTAAGATATTGAATTGTACACTGCAGGATATGTATGATTTTATGGCAATTGATCAGCCTTCAACTCCAGCCATAGATCGTGGAATAGCTCTTCACAAGATGATCCGGCTTGTCACAATGGGTTTAGGTGGTGAGGGGTATCTAAATTTCATGGGAAATGAATTCGGACACCCAGGTGCAAAAATTCTTTGTGAACCTTGCATGTTCCTTGTGGTTTACATGTTTAGATGCACCATGTTTATCCTTTATATAATCTGAAATTGGTTTTTCATATATTCCCCACATCCAGAATGGATTGATTTTCCTAGAGGTGATCAGCGTCTTCCAAATGGGAAATTTGTTCCAGGAAACAACAACAGTTTTGATAAATGTCGGCGTAGATTTGATCTAGTAAGTTTATTTATTAACCTTTCAAATTGTCTTTTGGTCATTAATTTGCAATTAGAAATAAATATAGTGCCATGAATGTGATGTGACTGATATATGCATACATTCTATGCCATATTTGTCCTGGTGACTGTAGCATTTCACTAGCAGTATATATGATATCCCGTTATGATATGTAACAAACATGAAGCTCTCATCTGCTAACTATATGGCTTTTGAAAATTGTTTTGCTGTTTAGTCTTGCAGCGTTGTC
>SNQJ01S0038607.1:218740-235209 GCA_010110895.2 Picea sitchensis
TGATAAAAGACTAGACTTAGTCAAATCCACAAATCTGATTTATGTTATGCAAGTATATTTTAGATTTGTTTTAATGAACCAAAATCCTCAAGTGAAAGATAAACCTTGAAAAATACAAGCTTGAGGTAAACCACAATTTGATCTTAAATATATCTTGAAAGTGAACTCAAGTTATGATTATGAAGAGAGAAGTCCAACGTGTGATTGTGATTATTTTAGATGCTAGACTTGTCTAGATTGCAAAATCTAAATGTAATATGAAGAGTCAAATTCCATATTTGCATTTATAAATGAAGGTAACACTAAGTGAAAAATGCGATACTTAAAATGAATAACTTAGTGTATATCACAATGATGGGTTTAGATATCATAAAGTAACTCCAATTTGTGATTTAAAGCAAGTCTAGCAATGAGATATTATCTATGAAAAAAAACTAGAAACTCTTGTAAATCTGATTTTGAATATGACAAGATAAACTCCATATTTACTCAAATAATAGGATTAGCTTTAAGTGAAAGATAAATAATTGAAATACTTAAAGCAAGTCACTGGTAGAGCCTAAACACATAATCCTTGACAAATAACTCTAAAATGTGACAATGAGAAAATAAATTTTACTTATGCTTGAAATGCAAGATTAGGATAAAATTTCAATTAGGGTTTCAATAAGAGAGATTTAAAGTAAATCCGAATTGAAATAAAAAAGTCTAGAAAGTAAATATATTTGAGTTAAAAGCAACTAGACTTGAAAATGAAATCAAACTAAAGATATTGAATGAATTAAGTTTAGATTTCAAGTAAACAAAAAAAATGATTTTGGGTTTTATATATTTGGTGGTTGATGGGAGAGACTAGTGCTAAAATCCCAGGGCTAATAGGGCAAGAAGAAGACTTTTTCTAAAATTATTTCCTTAAGGGTTACAGCAGGGAGCTAAGGCTATGAAAGACTCAATAACCTTCTCTCTAATCTAGTTGAAAATACAAGCCAAGACCCTACAAGGGAGTCCAAATGGATCCACCTTCAACTAGCAAAATCAACTATGACCTAGCAATTGAAACGAATAAACTTTCTAAAATTGCTAGAGGATATATAAAGAAAGTTACTAATTAACAACTACTAAATCAACAAAGGAGAAAAAAGGAGTTACTTCACATGCAAGACCTCTTCCAATTGGTAGAGTTTACCCTTCAAATGGATTGATTTTGCTAATCTTGCCTATGTAGATAAGATAAGATAATTTTATTAATGTCCGACTAATGACCACAGAGTAGGTCAAAGGCACTGTTGAGTACAATGATGTCAATACAATGCAGGAGTACCAAAAGGTCTCCTATAAAAGGCTAGATGCAAAAAGTAAAGTGCAATAAGGTAGAATAGTAGAGAGTGAGACAAAAGACTTGACATCCACATTCAACTTGAAAGCGCAAAATAATATCCAAGAGAGAAGACTTTAAACACAACACTGGTTCACCTCAATGCTAGATATTCAATACGAGTGTTCTCAAATATTCCAATCAATAACAACAAATGCTATGAGGGGAAGCTCTTATATAGAGAGGAGGCTTAACAACCCTCTTATTACAATATTATTTTCTCCTTAGATCTAGCCTAGGAGATCATAAAAAACTTTTATCCTCCAAATAACTACGAGGACGAGGTCAAACAATACATAAAAAAGTGAAGTAGTTATGCCACATGTACAAAAGATCCTAGGAAAGAAGAAATCCCATCAAAAATAGGAAGAAGATGGGTCAAAGAGGTCCAACATTCCTCCTCCAAGCAAGGTAACTACCTCAACTACCTCTTGAAAGAAAGATTGACCCTCAAAATGAGTAAAAAACTAGCAAGAAAGGCTCCCCAATTTGCACATGTGGCACATGGGAACTGTAGAAGGTAAATGGCTCTCTAAAAATGGCTCCAACGGTTGTGTGGTGAGTCCTTCAAGGCATAACAAGCTCCAAGATCCATGTCAACAACCTCCCTCAAGCTAAGGAAGGTCCAAACCATTCCTGTGAACCAAGGAAATGCTCCAATAGTTAGGGAATATGCTCTACAAGGTGGACGACTCCTCAAAATTGATGATAAATGCCTCCAAATGTGTCAATGGATGGAGCGCTCCATCAAGGGTGATGTGTTGTCACATAACAAGCCTCCATGCATGAAAAACAGTCTCAAAAGACCCAAGGCACTAGAAAGTGGGGCCCTCCAAGATCCAAGTGCATAAAAATATGTAGAGGCACCTCATGGAGTGGTTCTACATGACCTCAAGTGCCAAATACATGTCATATAACCCAAAAGTGATAGGGAGATGAGCACCTAGGCTAAAGTGTGACAATACATACATAATCCATGCTTAGGCTAAAGGGGAAGTGTGCTTCTAGGTATGACAACCTTTACAATACAATAGCACAACTTTTACATAGTGGTAAAGTGAAAAAACCTAGGGGTTCTCTAAGTCATGTGCACTAATAGATTCACTCCCACGCACCCACCTTGGCCATAAATGACCTCTAAGAGATTGTTAGTACAAGCCATAAGGGAAGGACTAGCCTTGAAATGGGGACCGAGAGAACGAGCCATGACAAACCACAAGGGTCTAGAGAAACCACCTAAGTAAAAAAGCACTTTACATGGATCACTAAGCATGGTCTAGCAAAAATACATAAGATACATGGTCACAACTTTCAGTTCGTCTTGATACATAATACAAATCCTCGTGATGGCACAACTGATCACGAAACCTTGGGCTCATACATCATCCAAAATCATGCATGAGATCAACTCAGATACTAGGACAAATCTGGCGAAAAAAATGTAGTCACCCTGTTATGAAACTAAGGGGTAACATGCCCCATCAACTTTCTCGTGCACTTTCTGAAATGACTTTTTTGCCCCCAAAGTTCCTTTAAGATATTGCTTCAATGAAATTGATTCTTTTTTCAGATTCTTATCATAATCTTCTTTCTTTGAGTCAAAGTAAATAAAAAAGGTAGTGGAATAACATCAGATGTGAGTATTAATTGTTGAGTTTCTCACATCGGAAGACAAATGTTTGCTAAACTGCTGTGCATAACATTGTTTCAATAAGATTGCATGACAAGTTCAATGGCATATATCTAAATGCAGAATGCATTTAAGGTCTCATATTAAAAAAAATTCAAAATTCAGTTTTTTGTATTTTTATGATACATTCCATATTTATAACAGTGCAATTGAGGTAGAGAGCTGTTATGGGCTTGTGCTTGAGTTTGGAAATATTTACACTGCTATCCGTACTTTGATAATAGAATTAAAATAAAAGATCGTATTTTTGTACTTCTTCTAGACTAAGGGTTTTCTGGAATTTCAGGGCAATGCAGAGTTTCTTAGGTACCATGGTATGCAGGAGTTTGACAAAACTATGCAACATTTGGAGGAAAAATATGGTGTATGTGTACGATTGCCTTTCTATTTAAGTGTTTTCTTGTAATGTTTAATCTTAATCTGATATCTTCTCCCATAGAGTTTCCTAGCATATAAAGTTAAAAACAAGTATAAAGAAATATCTCTCAAGAAACTCCCTTTGTAGCTTTTGATTTTTATAATAAAGAATGGTGAAGATTCTTGAAACCTATATCTGTCTTTTAATTTTTACTCTTACAAACATTTCTTTCATTCTCATATTTTTCTACTATATTTAATTATGTTAATAGATATCGTTAATTATGTATGTTTGTGATATGTGCACTGACAGCATAGAAAAAGTACTCGCATAAGATTGTAAGATGCCAGAAAGATTTTTGCAAGTACACATTCTCTATACAATCTATGTTCCATCAGATATACAAGAGTACAAAAAGTTGCAGCTAGTGGTATGTGAAAAGTGAAAAGCTAGGTGGAGGTAGGTGAAGAGTTATAGGTAAGGTGGTAGGTGGAGTGTTAGGTGAGATTTACAAATATCTCAGAGAATAGGAGTTACAGATACAAATATTCCACTTTTCACCTAACTAATTCTCATAATTTCCTCTCTGCTTAGAGAAAATTATCATCAATTTCTGTTGATGGTACATGATACATCCTTTCCAGCGAAGAGTGAAAAACCCCTCGACTTTCTGTAGTTGGGGTCTTTATATGTACCGGTGTTACATTTATCCCGATATTATTGAAATTATCGTGATAATATCGCCAAAACTAACCTCGGCGATAATATCGCCAGAACTAATCGCGATAATTTTGATAATTTGAATTTATTGCGATAAATTGAAATTATTGCAATAAATTGGGTAATTATCGCGATAATATGGAAATTATTGCCCTGTCTGCATCAATATCATCTTATTAACCAGATTCTTGGTCTTTTAACCCTCATTTTGCAAAAGTGAGTTTTGCCTCACACAATTGGACCAAAAACGCTGCCAATTAATGGTAATGTTAAATTCTCTTTCATTTTTATCCTTTTACTTAAATTTTTAACATTACCATTAATTGTTTCAGGATGTTTGAGAGTGGTTACAATATCATAGGACTTCGTATGGAGAAAGTAGAATTTCATATCCCATTCAAAATTCAGTAGTCTTAAGAGTTTTCGGTATTTCAAGATGGGTAGGATTGCAACTTTTCATTGGCATTTAATCAAGTGCACCAAGCTCTTTATGTACCCTGATGTTGGTGGTATTGATTGTTGAACTGTTCTGTCATGGCCTTAGCAAAAATGTACCCTTCACTCAAACCAAAATCATTGATTAAGCATGTTAAGCTTTTTCTACCATATTATAAGGCCTGGATTAAGTGGTTTCATCAAAATAGGGTGGTGTTGATTGATGCCCCTAGATGATCCAAGTAGAGGCAAAGGTTAGACAAGAGGCAAAGGATGATACTAATGATGAGGATCTCAATATAACCAATGGTGGAATATTGCTTGTCATTTAAATGATCTTGCTCATTTATTCATAACCCTTTCTTTCAAAACTTCAATAGTTTTTTGGAATCTTTAAAATATAAATTTTTCATTAAAATTTAAATATTTTATGTATTTTTTAGTAAACCAAGTCATTGAAATCAGATCGATCCGAGTCAATCCGAGTCAATCCAAGTCCAAGTTTTAAAACATTGGATTGAGTTCTGAGGATACTGTAACCATTTTCCATCAAGCAAACAAGGGGAAATCCATTGTTTTCATTACCATGATTCATCTCATGAGTTCATTTATTTTTGTTTGGATGTGATTTTGTATTATCTTGTCAGGATTTATGACTCAGGATTTATGACTCAGGACAAATATCATATTTTAGTATCGATGTGTGATGCACCATTTGACATCTTATACATCTTATGTATCAGTTTTATTTTTGTATTTATGTGACAATATGTTTGTTTGATGTTGGTGTTGCTTTATAAGTTTAAAAAACTGGAAAAAAAAAAGATTATTTTTGTATTTTTTTCAAGCTTCCTGATAATTTTCGATAATTTCGAATATTTTCCCTGATATTGCCGATAATTTCAATTTTGGACCCCTGACGATAAATTCCCGATAACAATAAATGTAACATTGATATGTACTCATCTACTTGCTAAAAGTGGAGTGCTGGACCCAGTTGCTTAACACTGTCAAATGGAAGAGGTTCAAGGAAGAAAACCACTGGATGTGCTCATTGATGCAGAATAAAGCTGACAGAAAGGAGTTGGAGCATCAATACATAATGTATTGCGTTGTTGGGAGGTGAAACATAATGTTGAAGGAGCTATAGAACTGCACAAATTTGTTTGTTCTATGGAGTGGCGATCGATTCTTTTGATAGATGATGCATGTCTAAAGAATCTCTAAACTAGATCCTAAGCCTATCGTTTAAGTACAAGTGAGAAAAAAGGCTAGGATTTATTTTATGCAAGCGAAAAATGATCACAAGCGTATTTCTCCAAATGAAAAATATTGTTCAAGTGTTTATTTGAGTTTCCTTAAGTTAATTAGACTCAAATGCTTGTGACACAATAAATATTCTTGGCAAGACCCCCAATAAAGAGAAAAAGGCTTTAGTCAAGGGTGCACCATATGCTACAACCTTCAGATATACCTTTAGGTTCAGACACCCACGGTACGAGAGAGTAATCTTCCCGAATGTTGTTTTCGGTGCATTGTAACAGTCAGGCAGCCAAATGGTTGGTTTCAGGATACCTAGAGGGACTTCCGATATACTCCAAGGTACGTGGAAGTGAAATTTGGGGTTTAGGTGTTGTCTAATACAATACTACTCGAGTGGGTACCAACAAGGATTACACAGACTTCCAACAAGGCGAGATACAATCTCTAGGCATCCCTCTGAACTCTCATGTATCCATGTGTATTGATCCGAAACCACAGTTTTAAACGATCAACGACATCTCTCTGTTGTTTTTTATGGACGTCGAGTGCATGTCTCTAGCCTATATTACTAATAGTCTTGCCTAAAATCTTGACAACATCATCATTGCTCCATCATTGCTCGCATTTAAAAAAAAATGTGAAGTGCTCAGATACAATGTTCACACCAATGTATTCCAATGTTTATACATCAACCAAAATTTAAGCTCGAGATTCAATGTAAGCTATGTTCATTAAAAAAAGTTCAAAAGTGTTCAAGCATGCTACTAGCAATTATCAATGATTTGGCATGATACAAATTATAAAATCTTCAAAGCAAAATATGGACCATTACACACCCTTTAACTTGTACTCTATTAACAAAATACAATGTAATGTGTTAAAGACGAACTTCAACGAACTTTAAAACAAGGGTTACATCGAGCTATTCATTCCACACTTCAGTGTTTCCAATTGTGGGTATGCTTTAATTTATTAGCATAGTTAATACCGAAAGTCGATGTCAACTAATAACAAGAAGTGAAATTAGCAGCTAAGTTGCTTATACTTGCCTCTAAAAAATGTTATAATGTAACAGTGGTAATAGTATGTATACCTACCTCTTAAAAATGTTATAATGTAACAGTGGTAATAGTATGTAGTACAAAGCCAAAATACAAAGTAATCATGAAATACTAAAAACTTGTAATAAAATATTACTTGTCTATAGCCTAACTTAGAGAATGTCAATTAGTTATTAGAAATATACAAAATACAAAATAATTGTATTAAGGAAATGTGTAGAAAGTATTACTTACACTAATATTAATACTAAATATATTTTGTTTTATAATTTAATTGTGGCAAATTTTCAATGTAATCATATCTATGGTACATATTATTGGTTTATTACATGACATATATGAAGGATAAATAGAAATACATAACATATATAAAAAAATTAATTTTGTTTTTTAACAAATACTTTAAAACAAATGATAACATTATCAAATCAAAATACTACACCAATACAAAAAATTTAAAAAATTAAAAATACTTAAAATACTTAAAAATACTTAAAATACTTAATCACAATACTATATTAATAATTTTTTTTAAGGAATATCTAACATACAGTACTTCAAATTACTTAATCAAGTTTGATTATAAATAGGTTCATATGTCTCTTTCAATGACAAGATAAATGGTTCATAAGAAATACAAACTCCAAACTCTAATGTGTAAGTTAAATTCATCCATATACTTTTGTAATAGTTTACAAAGTAACACTTAATAACATTTCGAAAATACTATATCAATAAAAACAAATTAGGAATATCTAAAATATAGGCTTTCAAATCACTTAATCAAGTTTGATTATAAATAATAAATAGGTCATATGTCTCTTTCAATGATGACAAGATAAATGGTTCACAAGAAATACAAACTTCAATGTGTAAGTTAAATTCATCCATATACTTTTGTAATAGTTCACAAAGTAACACTTAATACTTAGTAACATTTCGAATCTACCAAATATTGCTCAAAAGTAATGAGTTCATGTTAAGTAAGTTTAACATAAATGTGTAATAATAAATAAATATATATAATGATATTATATTATTTTTTAATATTAAAATAGATGTTTAATAAATATATTTTTTATTATTTAATAAATATAAAGAAACATAAGTTTAACCTAAATGTGTAATAATAAATAAATATATATAATAATATTATATTATTTTTTAATATTAAAATATATGTTTAATAAATATATTTTTTATTATTTAATAAATATAAAGAAACATAATGTTAAAACAAATTCCTTATGTCAATTTTTTTAAATAAGTACAATTAATAAACACAATCACATGAGTTTAATTTCTATTACTTTATTATCACACTTAATATAAATCAAAGTTGAAATACTATCTAATTATAAAAGGCTATTTAATATAAATCAAAGTTTGAAATACTATCTAATTATAAAAGGCTAAGAGCACAAATAAAGTATTATGAAATTATAAAAGGCTAAGAGCACAAATAAAGTATTATATAAAAGGCTTGGCTTGCGTTTGAAACTTTTCGCAAGCATATGTTAAACAAAGCTTTGCAGACAGGGTAAATTTTAAACTATAGTTACGGAATTTTAATTTTAAGATTTGAATTGGATAATATAAATGTTTTTTCAAAATTCTTCACTTTTTACCGTATTTTATTTTCTAATAATTATTCTACATTTAAAATGTTGTGACAATCATAATTTTTAATTTCTCAAAATGTTATGACAATCATATTTTATTTTATCTGTATCTTTAATGCTCATATTGAGAAAACAATCATATCTTGTTTTATCTGAATAATATTGTTCTGTAATCTTGAAACCTTCAAACTTTCCAAATAATTTTAACTTTCTCTTGTTTAGTAGAAATTCATGTCAAGTTGCATATCGTCAACCTTAAGCTCGGGGTTACAGATCTACGGATTTTGCAAATATTTAAGGGGTTACAGATCTACGGATTTTGCAAATATTTAAAGATCTACGGATTTTGCAAATATTTAATGACATGGCATGGAACCGTAAGCTAAGGATAACAGCTCAGAGCATTAAACATGTTTGATGTCAGAGTATTAAACATGTTTGATTGATGTCAGAGCATTCAGAGCTGACCGCCAAATGTACGCAGAGACGCCAAATATATGCAGAAACAAAGATGAGCGATACGTGTTAATTTTATGTTTTTAATCCAGTTTTTCTTAAATGTCACGTTTTAAGCATGAGAATTTTTCTTAAATGTCACGTCTAAGCAGGGGAATTTAGTCACATCGCCAATTTCCACCACGTCTAAGCATGGGAATTTTTTTTCTTAAATGTCACGTCTAAGCAGGAGAATTTAGAGAATTTAGTCACATCGCCAATTTCCACCAATCAAATGAAAAATAGAATATCGATTTTTAAATTTCTAAATTATTTTTTAATTTTCTAAAATTAAATTTATTATATAATTTTTGTAGAACATTAACGAAACTTTAGAAATTTAAAAAAATTTGGTTGAATTCAATGACATTTGACTAGCGATCCATCGCTATATATCCTGTCGGGGGCAGGTATAATAATGTAAGCCATTAAAAAATTTGCTAAACACCACGCACCATTTCATGAAAGTTAAATGATCATATGAAAGAAAGAAAGAAAGAAAGTATTTAACGGGCCCACGCAGGCTAAAAATAGCCTATGGGACAGATTGTTTTTCCATCTGGCTTTTGTATTCAGTCATTTCCCTGTGAAGTTTTACAATAACCAATCCCAGCTTCTCAACAAACTCTTCACAATAATAGATTATCCCAGACTTAGTCGCTTTAATACCCGTGATAATTTTCCCCCGCTGTCTGAGGCCCTCATTCTAAAATGAAATGTTTTTCTCTTCTCGTTTCCACTTTTCCTGACGAGCACACAAAATACATACTCTTTCTTCCCAATCTTCTTTTGGTCTTTCTGTACTGCTTCACAATGGAGTTGATGAGAATTGGTCCTAATTGAGCAATAAGAGTTTTAGATCTCCAAGAAATATTGGCCCCTATGTACTCATTTTGTTGATGGTTATGAGTGGGTTAAACTCTTCAATGTAGTAATTCTTCTTTCTCCCTAGCTCCTTCTCCCAAGTATGTTTGTGGAACTCATCCATAACAATTTTTTTTTATCTCTTTACTCTTTGTAGGATACATGCTCAAGCAAATGCCACATTTGCTAAGCCATTTGTTATTTTGTTTCATCCAAGTCTTCTTTCTTTTGGTAATAATCACAATTAAACACACAACCTTAGGCCATCTTGGCTCTTCCATTTGCTCAATTTTTTTCAAATACCTTTTTACTCGCACCATAGTACTCAGAGCTTCAATAGGGGCAGCCCCTGCTTCACTCAACAAGATAGCATAAGGAACCCGTGACTTTTAATTTTGAATCTTGTTTGTAATCAACCGCTCTCAATTTTCTCAATTTGTTTCCACCGCATATCGGTTGTGCTACTGGCCATAGTTCACAAACTGTAGAGGATCACCGGAATCACTGGAAGCCCAAAAGAGTTAGAGTGGTTTTCCAGCCCCACAACTCTACCTCTCTACACATGTTTTGAAAAGAATAAAATGTTTTTCAACCCCCTAAAGTTCTCTTCTTCTACAACCATCCCAACTTAAATTCCTATTGAAGTCAATTCTGAGGTATTAGTAATCTGCCACTTCATCAAGAATGTTGCCTTGCCTTTAAAGTAAAACTTATGCTGGTTATGTTTTCTTTTGTTAGAGAAAACTACTACTTTCGCTTTCTTTTGCCAATATTGACTTGCATCCCCACCCTTCTACATAAATGCTGAAGGGAACATAAGTGCTCTTGTAAACCAAGAGGTGATTTAGCAATCAATATAAGGCTATCCACAGACAAAAAGAAGCCTTATAAACGAACTTCTGCCCAAATGGGATACCTTCACCCTTTCGCTAATTTAGCCACCTTCAAGCTTGTCAATATATAACCCAAAAGGGTAGGAGACAATGGGCAACCTTGCTTTGACCCCGATATCGCTTCTAAAACTTTCTGAAATGCCTCGGCCGGTTCTAATTTTGACTTTCACCTCTTCATACATCCTATGCACAAATGCTCTCAAATGCTTGGGAACCACGAGTTCCTCCATTCGTCAAAGCTTTTCTCTAGGGACTGTGTCAAAAGCTTTTTCGAAATCAACAAAGCAACAAAAAACTTCTTCCTTTCTTCCCAAGCTTTTTCAATGATGTGCCTTAAAGTTATGCAATGATCAACCGTGGAATGTTTAGGTCTAAAACCCACCTGCCCTTTAGCATGTTTATCTCTTTCTTCCATTTCCACCCTGTCCATTCCTTTCTAACATGCTTCCAAAAACCTTTGCAAACAAGGGGTTTATCGTTATGGTTCTATAATTGGAGGGATTATTGACGCCACCACTCTTGAAAAGAGGTATAGCCATACTAGTTGTCCAATCTGAGGGGAACCCCTGCTGTATGATGATGTTGAAAAATTTTGTGATGTGAGGTGCAAGAATTCCCTTTAAGCCCCACTTAGATACTCTACTTGAGTTCATCTAAGTCTTTTGCTTTTCCAACGCCCAACCTCTCGATACCCATCTCTACCTCTTGCACCGCGAAGAGTTTTGTATCTATGTTGACCAAGGAAGGAGGGGCAACCTTGGGATCCTGCTCATACAGTTGTCTTGCATAATCGAGTTTTTTAGAAGTTGTAATGTTGTTTTCATTTTGCACCTTTTTTGGTTGGAGCTCCTTCGATAATAGTTTGGGGTTATTTTTCCTAAGGAATATTAGTTCTTCTCTCCCAGATCAAGGAAATCAACCTTTTTCTTTTCTTACTATCTGCTCGTAAGCTTTGAGCTTTGTTTTATCCTTTTCTGATACCTTCCACCTTCTCCTTTCCTTTGCCTTTTTTGTATCCTCGGCCAAACCAAGCATTAACCGGAAAGCACTTTGTTTTAGACTTCTTTATTTTTTTCTTTTGCATTCAAAGGCGCTTTGAATTAAATGTGTTAATCAGTGACTATGAAGGCCATGAAATGAGATTTCCTCCTTCTCAAGAGCCTCTCTAACGTTTTTCCCCGAAGTATTACACTGGAGTCAAAAGAATTCTGCCAATTGGGGGATTTTGTTGAACATTAATCGAAGTTTTTTGGCCCTAATTGCTTCTTTTCCATCCAAGAGAAACTTAAATAAATTGGCTTTGATCCTATTTTAAGTCCTAAATTTGATCTCCAATCAACATTTCCTCCATTTTCCCACACAAGTTATGTGAGCAAATTGTATAATCTACTACACTTGCCCCATTGTAAGTATTGCAAGTGAAATTACCTGACTTTTCCCATCTAGTCATACCATTACAAATGACTAAATCGAAAAGCCCTGACATAACGTAAGCAATCGCTCTCCAAAGAAATTAAAAATTTCTTTATCCCCAAATTGCCCCAATCGGTGATTACCTCTCTCAGAAGTTTATAGGGTCACCGTCTCTTTGCAACAAAGAATGCTAGATTGTTCAATTACAGTTCTAGCATTGAAATTCCCCACTATAAGGACTTCACCTAGTAGAGAATATATTGTACACCGCTTTTAAGGTCAAGAAAGGGGATCTTTGTGGTCAAGCCCTCCACTTTTGTAGATTTTTGAAACTGCCAGCATGCTACAATTCTGATGTGATTTCCATTTTTCTGATATTTTAAGCCAAACAAATTGCTTATTTGGTTCTTTTTCTAGCTCAATGAAACGACCTTCTTTTTCTCTTACTAATACCATGATAATTTCCCATGCCTTACATTTCGTCTTTGTTCCAATCGCTATCTTCCAATACCCTTCAAACAATGGTGTCTTGCACCCTTCATGCTTATGTGTTTCTATGAGGCAAATTTTGTCTCTATCTTTTGCAATAGGCCCTAACCCAGGTCATCGTCTCCATGGGTACCCCTTGCAGCTCCAACAAACTAATCTTAGGGAACCCCGGTATGATTTGATTGTTATTTGTTTTGGCATGCAAGACCCACAGTTGAATCTTTGTCCCTACTTGCCCATACAGACCTTGCTTCCTCATTTCTTGATGAGGAATTTGCTGAGTCTTCTTTGTTATTTTTTTGCTGCCTTGTTTTAGAAGGTGGTCCAAATTGCGCTATCACAATTTTACCTTTATAAATCCATGTTTTTTTCCCATCATCTACGCCTAACTTTTTGTCATCTCGTCTCCTTTCCTCTTTGTTGTCTTTACAGCTTAAGTTCTTCTAGAAAAACCGAGAACCCCTCAAGAACTTCTTCCTGCTTAGAATGATCTCTTTATCACACAAATTGGGCATGATAACTTTTATGGGCCTGGCTCCTCACCGTTAGGCTTACCTACTTCCATGCTTGACATATTTGTTCCGTTTTCATTGGAGCTTGTCCTTTAAGAAGTCCCTTGCAAGGTCAAGAGTACATTCATTTTTCCCATAATCTTCACCCTTTGATAATTATGTTTGTTTCTCTATCATGTATTTCTTTGCTTTCTCTATCTTGCATGTTGTCAACCTCAATGTTTCTTTCTCCTTCCCTTAGCAGGATTGTTGTAGTAATTGTTCGTGTTTTAGGAAAGTTTTGCTAATCTCCTTCCTCTTCTTTGATGTCTCTTCATTGTTGTCTATTTGAATAACTACTTTCCCTTTATCCCTGTATGGCTTCACAGATTCCTCACCTCTCAGATCTAACGCATTTTTCTCATGTTTTGCATTTCCGCCATGCTGCCATTCGCTTTTCCCCATTCGAAGAGCTTCCTATAGCAATGACACTTGCTCCTTCGAACTTTGTTGTTTCATAAACCTGCTGGCCATTATTCCCATGGATTGTACAAATTTCTTTCCAACTCTTTTAGTTTTAACAAGCTTCCAACCTCTCTTTTACCTTTAACAGTTCTTTCACATAAAGATCGATGACCAAGTGAGAGGTGTAGATGTAGGACTATATAATGCATAGTCATCAATGACTTTTCCTTTCCTTTAGACTTGCTTGCCACCTACTCTGCAGAGGGACTTGTTTTGAATGTTGCTTCAAGTGAGGACCCAAGTGTTTTCCTTTGAGACATTTTTTTCCTCACCGCCCCTTTCAACTTTAAAGGGCTACCAAATTATTAAAAGGGGCCGAATCGAATGATTTAAAAATTGAATCATAGTAATTAAAATCCGATCCAAGCCATAGACAGTATGATCAACGCGTAGGAACATTACGCTAGGGTTTGGTCGTGAAGATACACCCAAGAGCAGAGAAATAGTTCATGCTATTCGTGATTTTGGGGACGGATCGTTGGTTACTCTATCGAATCCGCTGTGAAAGAAGAGAGGCGCGACCTCTGTCACACAGAGATCAACTGTTCAGACGGGTCGCGATTTTGGACGAGGTTTTCAGAAAGACAACGTGCAGCTCAAACCTGAGAAACCCTGCGATTCTGGAATGTATATCAATCGATGGGAGATTTGGTTTTTCTTTTAAGGGCGATATAGATCCGGGCATGAGGATTAGAGAACAAAAAAAACAGGAATATAGATTCAATATGTGATCTCGATCCACGGATTCGAGAGAATAACTATGGGTGATTCGCTGTGAGTTTGCTTTGAGTGAGGGAAATAAATCGAGGTTTTCTGTGTGCAGGTATTGGATACTTAAGTAAATCCAATCAAATCACATCATAGAGAAGATACGCTGGAACCCAACAATTTGACAGCTCAAATGACTTAGCGATTGACAAGGGTTTCGCTGGTTCTTTGGCGTTTTGCTCTCAGAAATGAAGGATGCCACGAATGTTAGATCAAACCAGCAATCATATTTATAATTGGTTACATCAGATTTGGAGTCCAAAAGAATAAATTTTAAAACCTAAGAAAAATCTTATTTTTATGAAATGTTCTGAATCCTTTGGGCATGATATCCAGATCTGTAAGAAACTAAGGTAGTGAATGCTAGACTTAACCCCCTAGGAGTAGATAGATTCTAGAATAAGATATCTTGTGAGGTGAACTTGCAAAACAAAATAAGTCAGATCTAGATTCCAGCCAATGCTAACCCTGCAAAATAGTCTGGAAAAACAGATAAGCATAAGAAAATTTGAATGAAAGATGAATCATTAAAGCTCAAAAAATATTAAAATTTGATGGGAATCATTAAAGAAAGTCCTGCTATTGGGCCATGGCATCAGGATTGTTATCACACAAACTCGCACTTGTAGATTCAAAGTCCTAATGCTCAAGTGCAATCTTGCGTAACTAAGAGGGAAGGGCCACTATCACTTCACCAATCCCTCTTTCGCTTTGAGCTAGCTAGCTTTAGGGTTGTAGTTGTTGGGTTTGACAAAATGTGGAGTGAGACTGGATCAAAGCAGGTTCGGAGTATGAAAGCAAGTAATAGGAAATTTGGGGATTAGTGTTCTCATCTGGCAAATGGAGTCAATGGTATGGCCACTCTTATGGAGGATGAATGATAGGAAGAAAAGTAAACTTGAACCCTAGACTTAAACCCTTATAAGCCCAAAGTCGTCCCCTTTCCTGCGGTTGTCTTGCTTAGCCAAATAATGAGAAACTAGCTTTCAAACCCTAGCGGGATAGACCATTCTAACCCCTAGTTTTGAAACCCTAGCCAAGAATGCTTTCAAGGGGATAGACCCTCCTAACCCTTGAATCCACCCTTGAATGACTTCTCGCAAGTGAAAATGGTTTGAGGGAGGGGATATACACTCCTAACCCTCCTAAGGTTTTTCAAGCAATAATAATGAATGCAACCTGCAGAATTACCCCTTTAATAAATAAAATTGGCAAAAATCACCATCCAAGAATAAGCTTATGTCACAAACCATCCTGAACAAGTGAAAATAAATAATCTCCAAAATTTATCCATGAGCAGAAATCCTTTTTCCTGCATACAAAACACCAATCCAAGACAAATGTTCCAAGAAAATTTCAGAATTTCAAACCTCCTCAGGGAAAATCCCTCAAGAAGTGATGATCCAAATGAGTGAAGTGCCTCTCTCTCTATAGGGGAAAGGCTCAACTTCCTCTTACAGTAAAATAATAATTTTTAATCTAAATTTCCACGAATTTTGTCATGTCCCCATTTTTGGGTTCCCCTGTTCTACAGCGGAAATGACTTTCGTGGCTTGTCAGTGAAGAAAAAGGGAGTCAAAGGGGTTATTTAATGTCATGTTTTTAAAGTGACATTAAAAAAAAGGAAATAAAGTAACTTTAGATTAATAAGCTAAGTCACCTGACATGGGGACACGAGACACGGAGGACACGGAAATACGAGTATCCGACACGGGCACGACGACCCTCGGAAATAGGACACGGAGGACATGTTATATATATATATATATATATATAAAATTTATATATCAAAATTTAAATTATGAATTACACATGCAAAAATGAAATAATTAAATTGTAAACAATTACATGATGATGATACAAATTCGATCATACAACTAGTACTAACTTAGTAACTACTAAGTTACTAACATAAATGATGACATTGCCAACTCAACACTGTTGTCCAAACCCATATCATCAAGAAACACATCACACATCTTTGTCTTTCCCTTCAACCACTCCTCT
>SNQJ01S0038608.1:5114-28652 GCA_010110895.2 Picea sitchensis
TTGAGGTGATTGAACTGTTATCAATTTCTAATAATGAATAAGAATTCTAATTCCCTTCAACAAATGAGTGGTGACTCAGATATGGTTATTCAGAAAACAAATCAAAAGCAAGCAAAATGAAAAGAACCAAAATCAAAACAGAAAAGAAAATTAAAAAAAAAATATTTACAAGAGGGTGGATCAGAAATCATCAACCAAAATACCTCTTGACAGCCTAACCATTCACTGGGAAAGTGTATGGCTATCCCTCCAAGTGATGCAGACGAAAAGAGCTAGGACCCATTTTTTCAGAAATTACAAATGGTTCCAGCCACAGGTTTTGGAACTTAGTATGTTCCCCCTTACCCTCGTTCTCTTTGTGCCACTTGAGAACCAAATCCCCCCAAAAAATTCCTATCAGAAGATGAGCTTGCATCAAACCAACTCTTCACAATTTTCTAGTACTGGTCAAGTTTCTTCTTCGCTTTTGTTCTCACCTTTTCTAGTTTTAATAAAGTATTAATCTGGTTTTCTAGAGGAGGACAATCCTCTTCTTGTACTTTCTATGATAATTGTAGAGAAGGAAGTAAGACATGTGGGGGGATGATGGCTTCTCTTTTGTAGACGGGGAAGAAAGGGAATTACCAACAGAGGCTTTTGGAGTTACCCTATCAGCCCAAAGTGCACTATACAATGCATTGTGCCAATTCTTGTGGTTTTCTGAAACTGTCATTTTTATAATCTTGATTAAATTCTTATTTGTCGACTCAGATAGAACATTCCCTTGAGGGTAGTAGCTGGCAGAATAATTCATTTTAATCCATTTTTCCAGAGGGAAAACATTCATATCAAGGGACGAAAAATAAGAGGCATTGTCAAAAACCAGACATTCAAGAATTATGAATAGAGTGATGATATGAGAGTTCAGAAAAGACACTACCTGATTGGTGTTGACCAATTTTAAAGGTAAATATTTAGACCACCTCGTAAAATATTATGTCATTGTGAGAATGTACTTGTGTTGTTGCGAGGAGGGTGGATTCATTGGTCCAATTATGTCTAGGCCCCATTGCTGAAAAGGTGCATCTACAATAACAAGTTGCAAAGGAAAAGTTTCCTTTTTGACCCATCATGTAGCCTTTTGACATATTATACATTTGCAGGACAGTGTATGGGCATATTTAAATACGGTAGTCCAATAGTATACAAACCATAGCAATTTTTGGGTGGTGGTACCTCCACCAAAATGACCATTGGCATCACCAGAATGAAGTTTAGACAACACTTTTTCAGACTCCTCTTCTTCCAAACAATGCAGAAAAACACCATCAAAATTGTTTATGAATAATATATCATTGATTAACTGGAAATATGCATATTTAAGCCTAAGTTCTCTTCTATTTTTCAGATCAGGATGTGACAGTAGATCCATGCATTAAATAAATCTAATGTTCTCATACCAAGAATTGGGTGTAGGTTGTGCACAACTGATCTATTTTTCATTATGTAGATTTACAGTTGATGTGTTTATTTGACTTTCTAATTCCTCAACTGAATCCGACACTAGTTTACACAGATCTTGACCTCTAACGATTTGGGTAGGGGTTATTTCAAGGTCATATTCTTGTAGTTATGCCATCCAATTTGACCTTTTATCACCTATCTATTTTTGTACTAACAGGTTTCTTACATCAGGGTAAGGAACAACAACTTTGGTTATGTATTTCAACAGGTAAGACCAGAAGTTTTTCACTGCATTAAAAATATCATATGTCTATTGATCTACTTTGGGGTAATTAAGTTCTGCTCTAAAAGATAATATCATGAAGGCAATGGGTATCTCATTTCTTTCAACATTTTTCTGTGTAAGCACAACAACATAGGATATGTCAGATGCAAAAGTGTAAAGATTGAAATCCTAAGAAAAATCAGGACTCATTAGGGAAGGGGATTCTATTATTGATTTTCTAATTGAAACGAAATCCTAAATTTATTTTGATCCCCATCGGTACAAAACATCCTTTTTAATTAGATTTTGTAGAGGTCTAACCATTTCTAAGAAACTCGGGACAAATGTTCTGACAAAATTAATCTTACCCAAAAAGGATTGCATGGACTTTTTGGAAGAAGGAGGAGGAAGTTTAGCCGACAACTGAGAATATCGGTGTCAGAATGTATTAATCCCTTATAGGTACCTTCGAATTCATGGCACCGTTTCACCATATTTACGCCATCTCCAGTAGGCCCGTTTCGTCAGAGAGGTTTGTTCCTTTCCACACTTCCTATTTTAACGATCCTTGGACCCTACCTTCCTCAACAACGTCTTGTGAAGGTTAGTCACATTATGGAATGGCCATGCCACTCTTGGCAACATAGATTGTGTATCGAGTTGTTCTTGACTCTTTCGCTAATCCGGATCTTGTTACCTCATACATGGATGAGGAGGATCCTTTCTTGGAGCTCGTGTGGGCCACTTCGTCGTACTTACCCAGATGTTGAGCCTATTTGACAATGTCTTAGAGCTATTGATCCCCGGAAGGCCCCTGCCTGCTATTAAGGCAGAGGTAGAAAAACTTCTTAATGTTGGCTTTATCTACTAGATTTCCTTGATTGAATAGGTATCCAATCTTGTTCCTATGAATAAAAAGCAAGGAACCATCTGTGTATGCATGTATTTTCATGACCTGAACAAATCATGTCCTAAAGACAACTTCCCGACACCGTTCCTTGATCATATTCTTGACGAGTGTGTGAGAGGTGAAGTTTTGTCTTTCATGGATGAATTTTAGGGTATAACAAAATTCAAATTAAACTCGAGGACCAACATAAGACAACATTTATTTTCCCTTAGAGTACTTTCAGATACCGGAAGATGCCTTTTGGCCTTAAAAATGCCGGAGTAACCTTTTAATGTGCTATGACCTTCACATTTCATGATCTCAATCATACAGTAGAAGCCTATCTTGATGGTCTTACTACTCACTCCCATAAGAGAATGGATCACCCTAAGCACCTTTGGCTAGTCTTTGAAATATTTCACCATTATCGCATCCGTTTGAACCACCATAAATGCATCTTTTGTGTTAGGTCAGGTCGTCTTCTAGGATTTTTAGTCTCTGAGATTGGGATCATGGTATATCCATTAAGGTTTGAGGGAACACTTTGATTACCTCCCCCGTGCACTATTTTCCAACTTCAAGGCTTACAGGGGAAAGCTAAATTTTTACGACGATTTATAGTGAACTGTGCCAATATTATTAAGGGTTTCATGCATCTCTTGAAGAAGGACACTACTTTTATCTGGGATGAACGAGCCCAAGAATCATTTCATGATTTGAAGAAATCCTTAGTATCGATGCCCTTACTGAAGTCTCCACACTATAGTAGGGATTTCTTTCTTTTTGTCACCATGTTCAAAGAGACGATTGCTATGGTATTGGTTCAATAGGATGATGAGGTCTGTGAGCACGTCATTTACTATCTTATTTGAAACTTAGTCATCCGTGAACTCAAATATTCTCATGTTGAAAAGATATCTTTGGTTGTCGTTCATGCAGTCCAATGGTTGCGACATTATATATTTCTTTGCAAAACTACTATGGTTGTCGATGTCAATCCATTTCAATACGTCCTTTCCATGAGTATCATAGGGGGAATCTACAATAAATGGATTGTCATTCTACAAGAGTTTGATCTCGATTTCGCTTCTATGAAGTCCAAAAAATCACTATTTCTTGCAGATTTAATATCTAACTTCCATCGATTGGAAGAGGATGTTATTCATGTTGATTCATTTGTGGATGATTTTTTTTTCCTTTTGTCCTCTTTAGACCCCTGGTATGGAGACATTGTTCTCTATCTTCAGACTTTGAAGTTCCCTCAGCATCTCTCGGGAAATGACCGATGACGTATATGATACCAAGAAAATAATTACCTTATCGTCGGCGACACGTTGTATACAGTGGTGATTTTAAGAATCCCCCCTAAATTTCTATGTATAATAAGTGGGTGAATCCCCATGATACATAGGAAAAATTGAAGGCTATTTTATCAATAATATAATATGTATATAGAATTTTTTGGCAAATCTTTTAGTCAATTATATAATCTTGTAAAATCTTGGCAAATCTTTCACTGAATTATAAACTCTTGTAAAATCTTGGTGAATGTTTCACTGAATTATAAACTCTTAAAAAAATATTGGCGAATGTTTCACTGAATTATAAAACCTTGTAAAGTCTTGGAATTTTTTTGATAAAGCATAAAACCATATATAATAATACGAAAATTTAATCATTAAACTGTAATATACTATTTTTACATATTTGGGAAAAGAACCATAATTTTTCCATCCTCTAGACAATGTTGCAAGCATTAGGAGTTATGTTTGTCAAAGTTCTCATTGTAAACTCTTTCATATCCCTCTATCAGTGTTTAGAATATTTCACCGCAAAGTTCATATGTGTTGTGTTATCACTCCCACAGTTCTCTTAAGGCTGAGAAGGAAACTGAAGAGGTAACCATAGACCAAAATTTTGATTTGGTAGCTATCCCTACCAAACCAGAGAGGTCTCTCTCTATGATGATAGTCAATAAGGTTATTGGAGAATGATAAATATATTAGGCTAGGTTTTCAGCTCAGTGAGGTTTTGAGTTTATAGGTTTGCTGGATCATAGTCATAGATCTAGGAACTAGGTCAGGGTTTTCAAATGATCATTTGCACAAATAAAAATGAGGCAAGGTAGGCATTTTTAGTGACATATTTGGGTTTTCATTGTGGCACAGGGTTGAAAAATGAAGGATCAAAATGATCATATGACTATGAGTTCATTCACTAGAAGAAATGGAACACAAACATGAAGATCTAATCAAAATAGAGCATAAAAATTATGAATTCTGCTAAAAAAATAATGAGCTGATCACATGAAATCATAAATATGGTTTTAAGGAGATATAAACATTCAAATTGATGATAAAACTAAGAATAAACACTCTCAATAAGCATACCATAGGAATCCCAAGATTATAGCTGCAAATGCCTATATTATTTCTGTCAAATAGTGTACACTAGATCCACACTATGATTACTAGGTATCCCACCCTTCATTTGGATTAAATGAGGCTAAATATAGATGGAAAACCAATTTTCCCCATATTAGGGGTCGAATCCTTCCTCCTAGGATCAGATCACAAGAATATCTCCAACCATACCAAAAACTAGGGGAGTTAGAAACAACTTTCCCCTTTTATCTAAACTACTTGAGCTTATCTCTCAAGTCATTAATTACAATATATTAACCTTACAAAACTCAAAATTAGATTTACCACATATATTTACCACATCTATTTACCATTTACATTTAGCCATTTCACTTTTAACTTTTATTTATGCGGTAAAAATTTGTCACACACAGAGGTGCAACAAATTGTAGTAGAAGAGAAACAACTTTGGAGGATCATTTAGAGGCCTTCCTTGATGAATTTTTTGATGAAAAAGTTATGAATGGAAAGATGAATATGTCCTATACACCCTGGAGTCACTAATCCAAGAAAAAACCTACATCTAACCCCTTTAAAATTGATTTGAAAACAAGATGTCCAAAAGTGCAACGAATTCTCCAAAAGCGCAACAAAAAACTAGGGGTCAAAGATGCAGCGATAACTCTTTAACAATAACACATTTTACAAAATTGAGAGAGGGTTTTTTGTATAAGGTTGCTTGGAATACAAAACTCACTCAGTATTGAGAAATTAATTCCCATTTTCTTGGAATATGTGCCACAAAATAATGACTAAAACAGGAAATTAAATTGGAGAATTTGATTTTCTGAAATAGGCTTCCAAGAAAGTTGAATATCTCCCAATATATGATACCTGTGTAAAACATGAAAGAGTTTATTGTGATTTGTTATGTCCTTAGAAAACACCTCCTTTGGTTTTCCAAAATTCTTCTTCATTTGGTCAGAAACGTCTTTTGAAAATGATGACCAAAAATAGAGTCAAAAGCACAGCATGGTCTAGCAGAAGCGCAACGCCTAGATTGTGGAGGACTTTTGAAGGCCTACCCATGCTCCAAATTCACTTTTGAAAGATGAATGGGAAAGATGAGGATGTCTGTAAAGTACCTAGAGAGGTAGTGGGGTGGCCCAGAGGGCCCATAGTGATAATAGTGGAGGCCATTCAATGTAAGGTGGACTAGGTCCACTATATTATTAAATAAGGCCCACTATGGTAGTTAGATATAATAAATGGGTAGTTAGATATAATAAATGTAAGAGTACTTCTTAGAAGGTTCTACTTCTATAACATTCCTCATCTAGAATTTTCTTCGGTGATGGTAGCACTATATAAAGGGGTTCAAGCAATGTAATGGGACATGTAAGGTAGCTAGAGAGGAAGTGAGGGGGCCCAGAGGGCCCATAGTGATAATAGTGGAGGTCATTCAATGTAAGGTGGACTAGGTCCACTATATTATTAAGTAAGGCCCACTATGGTAGTTAGATATAATAAATGAGTAGTTAGAAATAATAAATGTAAGAGAAATTCTTAGAATGTTCTACTTCTAGAAGATTCCTCCTCTAGAATGTTCTTAGGTGATCATATCCCTATATAAAGGGGTTCAAGAAATGTAATGGGATATGAATAAAAGTGTTTTATTGTAAGCTGAAGCTCATTAGGAGGAATCCCCCTCGAAGAGGAAAGTGAACAGGAGAGGATTTCTTCCATAATAGGATCCATTGTATGGTGTTTCCCTACCTCAAGGGTTTCTATAATAAAGTTGTGGTTTTATATATTGTTCTTTGAATATTTGTGGTATTTCTGTATGAAATTATTAGGTTCTTAACAAGTGGTATCAGAGAACTTTCCTTGGCAGACATTGTGGGCAAATATTTTTGCAAAAAAGCATTCGGAGAAGAAAAAAGAGGGTCACGACATTCCAGAACGTTTTGGTATATTTATATGCAAAATTTTCAGAAACAAGTTGTATATATATATTCCTCTAAGAAAATCACCCAAGTTGAAAAAAATAATTGTCTGAAACGGAGTCCGGGAAGTCAAGATATTGAAGTTTTAAAATCTGTAATTTTTCAGGGTTTTTCCGCGGACGACAACGCAATTTTTTTATTTTATTTATGTAGCAGCTAGAGGCCGAATTTTCCTAAACAAATTACAGATCTGAGTTTCTCTCACAATTTCACCCATTTTCAGAAAACAAATCAGCCAAAACGGAGTCCGGGAAGTGAAGTTATGAGCATTTTAAATTCAACAGTTTTTTAGGGTTTTTCCAGAAAACGTCGTGATTTTCTGCCGTAACTTATTGTTCTATTTCTTGGGTTTTTTCATGATGGATGCGAGACCAAAGAGTTCATAGGGTGATTATATGGCTATTTCTTCTCAAACCCTCAAAGAAATTCTACAAATTACTGAAGCATTCAAATCGCAATTGTATGACACATGGGATGTTAGATTGCATGACCTTGCAAATGGCCTCAATGCTCATTTTTGTAGTATTCAAGATTCATTGGATAACATGTAGGATAGATTTCTTATGGAGGACATCAGGGATGGATATACTCAAGAAATATATGCTTGGTATGATTTTGAGGCCGATTGTGATGATTGGTATATGGATAGTTGTCATTTCTGGGATGACAACCACTTTCATATTTTATTTGATGACTCTAACACACCTTCTGTAGAGATCATCAATGTGACAAATTGAGAGCCAATGATTATTACCAGTGTCCATCCTGCATATTTTACAGTGGTATTATTTCTTCCAGATTCTGCTACGACCGTTTTCCACTGTGTGGATGGATCTTCTTATTTGGATCCACATGACAGGTGTGAGTCTTTGGAGCATCATTTTGAGTTGGTTATTGGGTTTCAAAATCTTCCACGCGTAGTTCACATGAGCACTTGGACATGGGACTCAGGCTTACAATGGTGGTTGGACTACTTCAGCATGGTGGATTTCCTTTCTACATGGGACCTTCATTCTCCAGTCTTCTTCAACATTATGGTCCACAATTATCCATGGGACCCTGGTATATGGCTGTACATCAAACATTGAGGACAATGCTTTCATAAGGGGGATGGAATGTAAGGTAGCTAGAGAGGTAGTGGGGGGGCCCAGAGGGCCCACAGTGATAATAGTGGAGGCCATTCAATGTAAGGTGGACTAGGTCCACGATATTATTAAATAAATCTCACTATGGTAGTTAGATATAATAAATGGGTAGGTAGAAATAATAAATGTAAGAGGACTTCTTAGAAGGTTCTACTTTTAGAAGATTCCTCCTCTATAATGTTCTTAGGTGATGGTAGCACTATATAAATGGGTTCAATAAATGTAATGGGATATGAAGAAAACTATTGTATTGTGAACTGAAGCTCATTCGGAGGAAGCCCCCTCGAAGAGGAAAGTGAACAGGAGAGGATCTCTTCCATAATATGATCCATTGTATGGTGTTTCCCTACCTCAAGGGTTTCTATAATAAAGTTGTGGTTTTCTATATTGTTCTCTAAATCTTTGTGATATTTATGTATGCAAGTATTAGGTTCTTAACAATGTCTAGGGTTAATTAGAGTCATAAATCAGCACAAACCTGCTCCAAGACACCTAAAAATTCAATCTCCCAAGATCACTCCAGAAGTGCAGCAACTCTCCTGTAGCAACTATATTTTTGGAATTTATCCCAAATAATAATACTTGTGTATAAAATGAAGGAGGTTTTTGTTCCTTAGTCTATTATTGACAAAAACCTCTTTCACTTTTGTCAAATTCATCTTCCTTACTTCAGAAACCAATTTTGAAGTAAGATTGTTCGTATGTGTGGAAAATGATTTATCTCTTGAAATGATTTCTTGAGAAATTGTGAAGACATGATCTCATGTGATTAATTGGGCTCATAAGTTATGATATGACCTCCCTTATGCCTCTTCTTATCATTTTTCTTTGATTCCATAGTAAACCCTATCTCAATGGGAGGAGAAATTATGGTTTAGTTTAGGGAAAAATAGGGGATTTGCAAACCTCCATAACCCTTGACTGTCCTAAATAATAAAAAGCAAGGTTCTTCAATACCCTCTTTATGCCTTTTGAGGTGGCTTTATAAGATGATTGAAACTGGAGTATGCCAAATTAAAATTTCCCCCATCATGCTCTCACTATCTATGTCATAGATGGGATTTCCATGAAGAAACTAGTAAATTGTAATGTACCTCTATTTTGAATCATTGAGTAGGGTTCTATTTTTTTTTCTGTTTTAATGCACTATAAAATCTATCTAATCGTTTCACTTACATGCATAGCATTATCACTACATATATCTATCTAGAAACTTTGACAACATGTTTAGATACATATGTTCAACCAAGAGAATAAAAAGAGCATAATTTTATGTCACATACACAATAGGTGCTAGATAGTCATGATTTCAACCTCTCACTCAAATTTGCAACACAAATTAATAGTAATGAAGGTATTGTACCATAGCTTAATAGAAAAACACAGAGAGAAAATATATATCAACTTGACTCTCAGTCCATCAATACTACATGATCACAACTTTACAAGGATTGATTTTAAATATTTCTACTGGTTTTTTTATACCAACAACACATTACTGTTGAATACTAGCCATATGTTTCTACTGTACTAAAAGATAGATTAATTTGGCATACCAAAAATATATTGAATCCACTTTCAAGTAAATATTAGCACTTTTCTTGACAGTTCAAATTAGATCAAAATAGTACCATATGCTACTATAGGTTATGCACTAAAATAAATAAACATACTTGTTTCTCTGTCTTTGGATGAGATAAATAAATCATATCCCCACCATAGTGCAACTAAAACTTTGGCATACCCTAGATGTATTGAATCCACTTTCAAGTAAATACTAGCAGTTGTCTTGACACTTCAAATTAGATCAAAATAACAACATATGCTACTACAAGTTATACACTAAAATAAATAAACATACTTGTTGCTTTGTCTTTGGATGAGATAAACAAACAATATCCCCACTAGAGTGTAATGCTCCACAGTTCCATACCAAGCATCCATATAGAATCAAAACAATATCAGGAATAAATGACATCACCATCACAAAAATATGCAGTGACCACAGAGTCCTAAGCAAGTTCATCAAGGTATCAACTAATACAATAGTCTGCATGTAAAACAACCAAATGCTATCAGTCAGAAGTTAGTTTATAAGGATCACCATTTTATTATTCTTATTGTTTCCCATACTTTCATTTGTAATTTCCATCTTGGAAATTTATGTTTATCCAGACAATCTCCAATGGCTTCTCGAGTAATTATCTCTATTAGTGGAATTTATTCACACTTGCTAATATCCGCAATAGCTAAAACCATTTCCGCAAATGAGGACTCAAATCACAACCATACTTTATTTAGAAATTTAGTAAATCTTTCTTCAAACTCCGAGTTGAGATCACTGAAAGGTTTGGGACAGAGAGCTATCTGACAATGGTAGCCTACAACAATAATCCCATGAGGTAATAAAGTAAGGGATCAAACCCATAATTTTTGGGTGTATGAGATCAAATAAGATAATTTTATTAATATTTTAGACTTTTCAACCTTTATATCCATCGACAACACTTCAAACCAATAAGCAAACCATGGCTAACCTCGATAGATACAGAACCCTGCCTTTTGAACAAATCCCAAAATAAGTATGTTGCAGACTTTTGAACCTTGGATTTCCATGAAAATTACATTCAATGAAACCTTAGACACATTGGTCACTTGAGATTTTGACCCAGCTACATGAAGTATTTACTTACTTTGCTTCACTCAAAAAAAATACTTTGAATGCTGCCATAAATTAACAATGAGTTAACCAATCTCTTATATGGTTTGGTTTCATGAATTATGAAAAACAATATGAGGTAGAGATAATCATCTAAAAGGAACTGAACATGGAATCATACCAAAATTATAATTTTTTCTTTTGAAATTAATAATCTGAGAGGCATGCTTTTGCACAACGAAATAATTTCTTGACTAAAGAAGCTTTCCATGAATGCGATATCAAATTGAGGCTACCACTTCATATGCCTTAGATGCCTCAATTCTTCTCCTTCATCCTTTGCACTGACATGGTATCTTAATGGGAAACTATGGTTGAGTTGATAATGTCCAAATAATTTGCTACCTAAATATTAGGATTGAGGCAAAGAAATTTATTGGGTTTCAATCAGTAGTTATGGCCAATGATTTGAGAAACTAACCCCCATAATAGAACAGTGACATGTGTCCATGGGAAGAGTCGGATTGAACCAAATTTAAAGAATTTTTGGCTAAGAATATACAAAGAATCCACATGTTTTGCACAAAAATCTTGAATTAGATGGATTACTATAGTGGAAATTAATCATAGATACAGTATCATCCACAAAGTGAAGAATTTAGGCAGTTGTTAACTTTGAAGGTGATAATACAACACATCAATGATCTTTTCTCCAAGGATTAATGGAGGTCAACAGAACTATGACTGTCAAATCTTTACAGTAAATTTACTATTAGAAATTACACAGCATATCATTAGCATTCTTAGAATTCAATGACATAACTGAGTCATGTTTTATTATCAAGAACTCTTTATCCATAGTTGGAAATCACACACACTTTAATCATCAAAACATATAGGAGTTTTCCATATAATTTCTCAATGGAACGTAATATTAATCCCAAAACTCAACACAATCCAGTTGACAGCTAATTAAGCATATACAAATTTTACACAGAAACCCATTTATTCCTCAATCCTACAAGGTTTCATAACAATCTCACAATCATTAATGGAATCTTAATCATCAACATAAAAGAACAATTTCGTAATAGAGGAGGAGAAAATAAACTTATCTTTTTCATAAATTGAGCTCCAAGGAAACTGACTGGGTGTGCACTATTTTCTTCCAAACCATATGCAAATATTTTGTGGATTGCCACCTTTGTGATGGGCTATAAGAAAATCGTTCAAGTAGGCAACATGTGGTATATTAGGAAGGTAGAAATAGGTGCAACGACCAACCATTGGTGGAGAGGCTTTGGGATCAGGACTTCAAGACCCCACCCATTTGAGATCATGATGAAATATTTTTGTTTCATCAACAAAAATGAAACAAGAAATACATCAGGAAATCGCTGTGATATCCTGGTCCAACATTCAATAAAAATCAAGAAGTATCCAAATAGATACATTCACTATCTAATTCTCAAAATACTAAGTGGAAAATTTTAGGATTAAATGATATAAAATTCGATGTTTAAACAAGACTGAATTGCCTCATCCACGAAATTGCGATCTGATTATTTTTTTCCATCTATATTTAAAGATTTTGTGGAAGAGGTTAAGAAGTGTCACCCTTGCCAGGTGTTCACTTGGAAAATGTGTTCCCATCCAGCCCCTCTCCATCCAGTCATTACTGTCAATCCCTTCACCAAGTGGGGGGTGGACTTTGTGGATTGCAACCCAACTTCGGTTGGGGGGCATCATGACATTATTGTGGTCGTATAATACTTTACTAAGTGGGTCTAGGCCATGCCTACAGTTAAATCCGACGGGAATACTATCGTTTTCCTTGTATTAAATCAAATTATATCTAGGTTTGGAATCCCAAGTGAGATTGTCACTAATCATGGTAGTCACTTTCATAATGAAATGATGGAAGAACTAGCATCTAAAATGGGGTTTAATCATGGTCATTCTTCCCCATACTATTCCCAGGAAAATGGACAAGTAGAGGTCATGAACAAGTCTCTCAAGACCATTTTGCAGAAAACTGTCAGCCAGAGCAAATCTGACTGGCATATCATGTTGTATCCTGCACTTTGGGCATAGCGAACCTTGGTCAAGACTTCCACCGTGTTTTCTCCTTTCTAGTTAGTACACGGTGTGGAGTCAATCTTACCTATTGAATGTGAAATCCTTTCTCTTATATTGGCAATTGTGCTCCTACCTGACACTTTCGATCTCGAACGACGCCTCGTACACCTAGAGAGTCTAGATGAGAAGCGTCAAGATACCTCTATGACTATCGAAGTGAATAAAATACGTGTTAAGGTCGAATATGATAAGCATGTATGTCCTCGGTTGTACGCTGAGGGTGACTTGGTCCTTCTATATGATCAAGCCAAAGAACCACTAGGGGAAGCCAAGTTCAAGCCCATGTGGCATGGTCCCTATATCGTGCAACGTGTCTTAGAGAAAGGAGCCTATGAATTATAAGATTATGAAGGGAACATGTTGGTTGAGCCCAAGAATGTGCTCTATTTGAAAATATATTATACTTGAGCCCCAATATTGGGCATAACTCTTTGTATATACTCATGTAATTTAGTGTATATATCTTTTCCCTTTATTTTATCTTCATCTTGATTATCACGTTTTCTCGTGGTTGGCAGATGTCAATGGATTATTCAGTCTACATAGGATTCAAAAACGAGGCCAATCGTCATACACAGAACTTGGTTTCTGTTTCTTAGGTTGTTTACTCACCCGAGGTTCTACTGGCGTCTTCAAGTGGCGTATTCCTAGGTCCATCCAGGAATAATGTGGTCGAATATAACATCGTTATATAATTTTTGCGTGATTCTATTTCACATGGTATTCACTCTTTAGAGGTTCGCCTAGACTCCTACTTAGTAGTATGTCACTTGAACGGAAGTTACCATGTGTGTGACCCTAATATACTCTGATGATTCCTACGGGTACGACTTTTGGAATGACAGTTTGATTTTATTACTTATCATCACATACCTAGGAGTTCTAATTATGTATCTGATGCATATGCTAATTTTTTTTTAGATTGGAATTTGTCACATAACTAAAGAAAGGAAAACATTTCATCAATGTACACATTGTAATAAAAGTTAAGTTGAAGAACCATGTTTTTATATATATTTCAAAAAATATGATGTTTATAGTACAAAATTAGGGCTAACACCATGAATATACATATACAGTTGATCATACAATAGTCATGAAATATACGCATGTGGCACCGGATGAGTATCATGATAGAAAACTATGGCATTTGCAAGACGCCAAAAGAGTCGTACCCAAGCACAGGGCACACCCACCACCTGTCACTGCATATCCTTTGATAGATCCTCCACTTGAACCATAGGAATCCTCTACGTCAAATGAGACATGTTTCCCAACACATTTTGAAGGACTCTTTCTGCGTCCCCTCCCACTGCCTCGTCTCCCTGGTGCCTTCGATGATTTCGTGGAAGTTCATCCAGCCGTCGTGGACCTACTTCTCTGTCGCATACATGTTTAATTAGTACTTAACATCATTCAAAAATATTTTTCTTTTCCTATACAAAAATAAAAAATGAAATATTTAAAAAACTTTAACATTCCTATGTCTCTGTAGGCGGACCCTGGTGGTAACGACATGTTAGGATCTCCTCTAAAGTTGATCCTTGTGTAAGGGTAGTCATCCAAATCTATCACCTTCCATATCCACTAGAAGAATAAGTTAGTGTTGTAGGGTGTTGGAACCCTACCCCCCCTGCCACCTCATCACCTCAGTCCACCATGACATGGATGGATTGTGAGGTCCACATGGAATAATCTTGAATCTAGATCCCAAGCCTAGAACCCGCTCGAAGAAAAAACTACAAAGGATAGAAGTGATCCCAAAGTTCCTTTTACTACCCTATTTGCATTCTGTCAATTGGCTCTTCATGTTAGAAAAAAGTGAGGTGCACCAGTCGTACATCGTGGGTCTCAAGCACTCCATTGAGTATAACATAAGTGGAATCGATGCCTGGTGTAAAGAGGTCAATTCTGTGATCTGTGTCAAAACTAGGACAACAATCTTGAGACTTAGATTGTTTATCGCTTGAATGGGGAGTTGGCTCCCAACCTTCTTGGTCCCTGTAATGAAATGAGTGGCTATGTATTCCTCAATTTTCATTCCACTCCCAGCTCCCCAGGATTTGAGGTTGACCACCTCACTCCAATGTGACAATTCCGTCAAGAAATAGATATCCTCGACTTCAATCCTTAATGGTTGTCCATCAAGGTCGAAGCTCTCACTATCTGAATCCCAGTAATCCACGAGAAATTGTAGAAATATCACTTGGCCCCGCATGCCTTTGAGAGCCCAAAAATTATATAACCCGCGTCTTTTCAAGGCCATTTGGTCCCCTGGATCTCTTTCCACTATAACATCTACCTCCTCATGTTCTGTTTCTCTCTACTCTGGCACCATCCTGTAAGAGAAAAACCCTTTTTTGAGTTATCAACCTCTAAAACACATTGTTTATGGACATATACGCATATTTAGTGCACACAGTCACATATAGGGCTTCTTATCCACTGTCTATTTTTTGAACAACCACGTATAAGCATGTGTATACATGACCCGTTGAGTTGTAGCTCACATACACCTAAGTTTTCAATTTGTGCCCTAAATAACTTAAGAAGTGGAACCTAATCTAATCGAATAAAGAGAAAGAGGAAAGAAAGATGAGTTACCTGGTCCATTTGGTCGTCGATTCCATCACTCATAGCTCCAACAATCACCAGTTGAAGTTCAGAGGTAATTTGGTCCAAAATCCACTATTTGGGTAAAAAATACAAGTGGTATAGTAAATTTGGTTTTTTTTACTATTTATATAAAATTTTACCCACTTTTCATAGTTTCGTACAATATTTTGGCATAATGGACTAATACAACAGTGGATTGAGTTGGTTTTTGTAGTTTTAACCAAGGATTCTTGCAGTTTTCAGTCATTTTCAGGGATTCTACAACCAACTTTGTATGCAACTGAACCAAACCCAAACTAAAACTGCACATTGTATAAACTGAAAACTTATCTGCTAAAAACCAAACTAAAACAAATAATTTCCCAACAAGATTATTAGACACAATATCCTGCTCTAATATACTGAAGACATCTTATCAGATCAAATGATACAAAAATTCTAGTGTAACCATGAAAGCAAATGGATTATGACATGACTTTGCTTTCATTTTTTTCAAGTAGAAAGAAAACATTTACAACTGGAAACTCGACATCCATCTGAAACTATAACCCATATTCCATTAACAACATAAAATCAACCTTCATTAATGTTTCCAATAGACTAGCCAAAGGATCTACGAGAACATGAAGAATTGTCTGTTCTTGGTGAGCTAAAAGAGTAAGACATTCCTCATTTATAATGACTACGTTTTCTTCTATTTATTCAAGATTATCATTTCCAAATGAAAGGTCAATAAGTTTCTCAACTTTCCTATCATCATTACTAGTGAAAACATTCTTACATTCTCAAACATTTTCAAATGTGACAACCATAGGATGTAACTCTGAGATTTCATTTTGGTTTCCAAAAGGATCGAAGACAATTTTCCCATCACCGTTACTTTTATCAAATTCTAAATCATTATTGTTATGTGCAATCCATGGCTCTTCATTTAAGGTGAACTTATTTTTCTCTTGGGTAAATGGCTCAGTAAAAGCTTGAAAACTTTCAATGCATACAATTTCAACACTCTGATTTTGATAAGATTCCTCTTGAAAAAATTCAAAAAATGATTGATATGAATACATATGAAAATGACTATCCTCATTCCTTCTTTTTTCACTTAAAATATGAATATGTTCATCATCCACATGGGAAGGAACATGACTTTGAATATCAATATCCTGATTTATTTCATTTTTAGGGAGAGAAGAAACTACACTCTGCTGAAAATTTTCTTGAGTATCATGGTAACTATCCTTTAACATTTCTCTTTGATGTTGAAAAGGGTTTTCATAAAAGGCTTATATCATTTCTTCATCCATAAANTGATTTATTTCATTTTTAGGGAGAGAAGAAACTACACTCTGCTGAAAATTTTCTTGAGTATCATGGTAACTATCCTTTAACATTTCTCTTTGATGTTGAAAAGGGTTTTCATAAAAGGCTTATATCATTTCTTCATCCATAAAATCTTCATCACCACAAACATTTTCCAGGTTTGAAAGAAACTTTCAAAATGATCACAACAGTTTTCAACCAACAATAAAGATGGATAAGATTCTTTAAAATGCTCATAGGACATTGTATGAAAATATTTAAGAGAATATAAGCTAGCGGGTGGAAACATTTCATACCAAGATATTTCATTTCCCTCCAAGGTTTCCATGAACATATTATTCAAGAAATATTCATTAAATTTAACATATAACTTATGTACATGCATATGAAATTTAATTAAATGCAGAGTAACATCTTCTCCTTCAATCTTTGAATCTTGGAAAATATGTTTTCCAATCTATACGAGGAGGCAATTTGGAAAACCAGGAATATGGGAATGATTCATAGGGGAATACCTTATAGATTAAGAATCCATATTTGAAAAATGGAGTTTCCAATAAACTCTTTAACCTATGTATTCTTTGGATAGTGCGGTCACCATGAAAGCTCTGAAATATGGATTCTTTTGAAAACAAAGTCACCAGAGTAAATAATAGAACCAATTTTTGTTTCTGACTCTCTATATACCCTCAAGAATCAGATTTAAAACAATAATACATATCTCCCAGGGAAAATTTCACTTTCATTCCACGACAACAGTGAAAAAATGTTATCACTCTATAGTTTTCCTTGGTTGTTGAAGGAAAACTTAGAGGTAACCACAAACCAAATCTTGTTTTGACTCCCTCAAAATTCAAGGAAAATTGTTTATCTACCCCCATGTGACCTCCCTATAGATTTTTACAGAAGGTGAGGAGTCACATTGCTTGAAAAGATTCTCTAAAAATGGGATTTGAATCTAGCAATTGTAGACCCTGGGATTCAAACTTCACTATGTCACCTCCCTTGTATATCCTCTTATGTTGCTTATCATGCTTGTCGTATTCCATGAATTTTGGTGGAGATTGATGTGATGAAGGTGGGCATAGGGGGTAGAAATATTTAAACAACATGCAAGAAATCATATAGCTTTAGGTTTTATTTGAGAGACAGGGCTTTAGTAGCAAGGAATTTCACAACAATTTAGATAGAAATTTCGCAGCAAATTGCAATTTAGCAGCAGATTAAGATAGTGAATTATGTTGATGGAATATAGGGTTAATGAACCTAGGAGATATGTAGAATAAAATGAATATTCAATTGAATCCAATAATTGTGCAAGTTTTTAGCATTTTGCAGTAGATTGAACCAAATTGAATTTTCACAACAAACATGTAGTTTTGCAGCAACTCACAATTTTTTAACAACTTACAGTTTCACAACAAGTCACAGTTTCAATGAATTTTAAAGATAAATAACACATGACCCTATAAACCTAATTAAAAAGGACAACACTGACTTACATGACCATACTCACATGATTTCCTAAGCTTTATGAAGATAGGGTATTTCCGAAGTGATTTGACATTGATAGTTAGTCGCTGCGAAAATATACTAGGTTTTGTAGTGAATTTAAACTAATTGGTTACAAGTCCTTAAAAGGTACAATTTGGATTGGAAAACATAATAAACATTTAGTACATGTGATATCATGCTCCCATGACTCTTTGAATACATAATGTAACAACTTATAGGACTCTCCATTTTCAAATGATGACAAAGGACTATAGGATAGAAATGTGACACAATTGACTTGACCTTGAAAAAGAATAACCACTTAACCTATGACTTGAAATGATACTCTTATCTCTTAGACATGGCCCAATCAAAACCCCAATATTGACTCATAAATGAGTGAACCCAAGAAAATATGTCATGGAACACTAACCATAGGACCTTGACGCATGATCTTTAAGAGACCAGGACATGAATACAAGATTCAACAACACCAAAACAATATGTTTTGACTTTGTAAGTTTATAATCACTAACACAATGATTCAAAATTAATATCAATATTTGGTTACCCTTCTGTCGAGCAATATCCAACAATCCCAATGCTTCCACTACAAATCCGATGATCGAGACTTAAACTTTTGTAATATATGAGATTTCAATGTAATCCTTCTTGCAGATTAAAACTCCAACTAGCTAGGTATTTGATTATGGTGGGAGAGGGATAATTTCAATCATTTATAGGATTTATTGAGAGATATCAAAACATACATTACCTGCATCAATATAATCCAAACCATATATTTTACTTCATGAGAACTTGATCTTGAAAATGTAAATTATCTCAGAATATTCAATTTAAATCAACTTCTTATTATCCAATATCTCTCTCTCTCTCTCTCTCTCTCCCTCTACTACACTTAAAGATTACATTTTTATAGGATTTAGTATCCTCGGGTAGCTCTAACTAGATAATCCCAAATTATTTCAATAAATCCCCATAATCACTCAATATGTTCTACTAATTAACAACATAATCACGCCTATCAAAACCAATTACAATCAAACTCAATATAGATCTCTTATAGAGGTCTCTCAACCTACTTATTAAAATGAAATTGAAAATTAAGGGATCCAACCCCCTTTAATAAATGGTCTTACCCTCTTAGGGTCAGATTCATGAATTTCCTTTGATGCTCTTCCATAAGACTTCCGTGGAACATAAATTTTCATGGACTCCTATCCATGAGGTATTCAAGCTTCTTGCCATGCTTCTGGATATATACAACACTCATATAGGTTGCATCTTCTACATGAAGATCTTTCCACTTGAGTAACTACTCATAGTAATCCTTCTTCCTAGTCTTGGAAATCTTCTGATCAAGAATTCTTTCCATCTGCAACTTCTTAGTTGTAGGTAGTTGCTTCATCCAATTAAAATATTCACTACCATATCCATCTTATGCTTCACATTATTTGTAAGGGTACATGTCTGCAACATTGAATATTGAAGATATTCCAATATCCTGTGGTAACTCTAATTCTTAGGCATTTATTGGAAATTTCCTCAGGATCTTACATGGTCCTATTTTCTTCAACTTCAGTTTGTTATATTATCCTCTTGGAAATATCTCATTTCTCAGATGTGCCAATACTTGGTCTACAACTTCAAATTTAACCTCTCTTATTTTATGATCTTCCCTCTGCTTATACCTCTGCCTGTTGTCTTGTAGTTTCTCCTTGACTTTTTCATGTAACCTATGCATGTCTGTAGCAAAATATTATGCATTTGCACTCCTCAATTATTCTTTTCCCAAATTTATGAGTTCATAAACACCACTTGGATGCATTCCATACACTATTTGGAATGGACTCTTTCATGTATACCTGTTAGGTGAGTCATTATAAACAAATTCATCTTGTGGTAAAACTTGATCCAACTTACTCTTATGTTCATTAACTAAACTCCTCAGCAAGTTACCCAAACTTTTATTTACCACTTTAATATGCCCATTAGTCTGAGGGTGATAGGATAAAATAAATGATAATCTTGTTCCAAGCTTTCTCCACAATTTTTTCTAGAAGTTTCAAATGAATTTAGTGTCTTTATCTAAAACTATATTTCGAGGAAATCCATGTAGTCTCACAATATTATTAAAGAAAAAAAATTCTATGTGTGTTGCATCACTATTCTTGTAACATGGTACAAAGTGTGCCAGTTTAGAAAATCTATCAACAACTATAAATATTGAGTCACTTCCCCTCTATGTTCTAGATAAAACTAAATCAAATTCCATGCTTATGGAATCCCATGGTGTGTATGGTATATAAAATGGCCAATAAAAACCTGCATTATGTTGCTTCCCTTTGGCATACTGACAAATTCTACATCTGTCAACAAATATCTTCACGTCGGACCTCATACCTAACCAATAATAATAATAATTTGATTCAACAAACATCTTTTCATGGCCAAAATGACCATCTAATCCACCACTATGTTTTTCCTTTAGCAAGTTGTCCCTCATTGAGAATTTGGGAATGCACAGTTGACTTCCTTTAAACAAAAATCCTTCCTGTATCATGTATTCCATCTAAGGACTCATATCTCCCATCACTAGATTTTCACATGCTTCACAGGATGCTTTAAAGTCTGTAACTTCTCTGTACATCTCTTTGAGATGCTTAAATCCCAACTTACTTACTTGAAATTCCTGAAAAATTAGACATCTCATTCTCAAAGCATCTGCAACCTTGGTAGCATTCCCACTAATATGTTTAATAACAAAAGTAAACTCCAACATGAATTCCACCCATTTGGCATGTTTTTTTATTAAATGTTTCCTAGTTGGTTATAAATTTCAAAGCATGGTTATCAGAATATAAGATGAATTATTTAGGCATAAGGTAATGCCTCTACTTCTTGAGGGCTTGTATCACTACATAAGACTCTTTGTCATAAGTTGAATATTTCTTCTTAGCATCATTCAACTTGTCACTAAAATAGGAAACATGTTTATATTCTTGACTCAGGACTGTCAATGTTTCATCAAAACCTGCACAGGAGATCTATCTAAAGCAAGTACAAATAAATCTTATCAAGAAAGGAAGAGAGATTCAATATGGAAGAACGAGAAAATATATTCTCACTACTCCAATGAGTTGATGATTGATACATAGATGATGATCAATATGATGCAATGAATGAGTGGAATACACTCATATATAGGAAATAACATTCCATAATTGTATAATGCATCCATGCATAATAGCATAATACTGATGATCTAAAATAGAAATTCTAAAATAGAATTAGTCAGTTAACTCCCACGGAACTAGTGTGCCGAAAATATAAATTTCTCCAACACCCCCCTGAACATCATTATGGAGTAAAAATGAGTCCCAACAACTAAGCCATGTTAGGTACTCATGTACAATGCAACTATTGAAAACTGAATAAAAATGAGGAAAGAGGGAAAACGACGTGGGAATAAAACCACCCCTCAAAAGGCAATGCATCAAAAGAAGATAAGGCAACTGCTAGGAAACTGTGTTCTTCACTACAAGACGATCCCACAAAGTATTAAACTTCTGCTAACTGAAAGTATTCGTGATGATGTAGAAATATTTAAGGATTTGATGAAGTCCTTTGGACACCTATATAGCATTGTACCTCTTGATCCTATGGACCCATCTATACCTAAAAATATTCCTTTATGGCCGAAGTGGAACCAGATGCCAAGTCTGATTATTTAGGAGTGAGTCATATTCTTTTTGCATGTTTGACTTCCATAATGGATTGCCCACATTCTTATTGTAGTTATGTGGATCAATATACTAAACCATATAGAAATGCATGGGAATCGCAGGTTCTGAAGATGAAAGTACATGAGAAGGCTCCCCATGCTGAGATCGATTCCTTCTCAAATCCAATGGATTCCCCCTCAAATCTAATGGATTCCCTACAAGGATATTTTCTTCCTGAAGTGTGAACTGTGCCTTCTTGGGAATCTTTTGAAGCTTCAAAGTTGGCTTCTTATCTGATTGTAATGCCTTATTATTTCCATGTACAACATCTAAGTGTATGGAATCATATCTAATGTATGAAGTTGATGGAAGCACAAGAGCATATGCATATTGCACTGGAGGTGCATGCAAATTACTCTCATTATGTGTAGGTAGAAAAGAGGAGTCATTTGTTGATACTGAGAAGGGGGTGAATCAGTATCAAGTAAAATTTAAAACCTTTTTCAACTTATACTTAAACCATTAAACTATATCCAATGAGCAATGAACAATAGTATAAGAGTTACACCAATACAACACAATACACCATTCACAATATATGAGAAATAATAAATAGTTAATGGTCAATGGATGTAATGACTTCCAAAGGTAGCTACAACTTCCAAATGTAAAGGGAGGGATAAACCTCCAAGAGGAATATACAATCCTCCAATGTCAAGAGAGAGTTGAACTCTCCATCCTTGCCCCTTCCTTCCACCCAAGAATATGTTGGATTACTGAGAGGGGGGGTGAATCAGTAATAGCGTAATTATAATCCTTTTTCTTCAAATGATATATCAATGTAGAATTATTATCCAATAATGAGCAGTAAGAAATAAACAATCACACACATACACAGTACACTAATGTTTTACGTGGAAACCCAAATCGGGAGAAAACCACAGAAAGCTTTTTCTTATATGTCTTGAAGAATTACATTCATTGGAAGCATCAAATTCCTTTTTTTTCTAGCTACAACTGGAAGGAGGCTACAACCCCCTAGTTTCTTAGAATACAACCTGACGGAAGCTCCAACTCCCTAATTCTCTGGCTACAACCAGAAGGAGGCTACAACCCCCAATGTTCTCCGGCTACAACCGAAAGGTGGCTACAACCACCTGTCCTTGCCCTGTCCTGCCACCCTAAAGTAGAAGTAGCATGATGGAACCACTGTCAAATTATCACTATGAGATATACCATTGTAAACATGTACCAATAAATCTAAACCATGCATAAACCATGCATCAACCTGTACCTCAACCTGTAATCAACATGTACCATAAACAAGTGCATCAACCACGCACCAACCTGTAATCAACCTGTACCATAAACAAGTGAATCCAACCATCTACCAAGTATGTACCAATCATGTGTCAACTACTCATCAACTATGACTCATCAATATGTACCAACA
>SNQJ01S0038609.1:0-17263 GCA_010110895.2 Picea sitchensis
ACATTTTCCTACGTCGCACTCTGACGAACATTTCCCAATGTCGCATTTTGACGCACGTTTCCCATCGTCACAATGTGACGAAAATTTCCCTTTTGTTATGAATGTCCTTAGAAAAAATATAAATCATTGTCTAAAAAGTAAAACATGATTCCATACATCTCATTGTGACTAACATTTCCAAACGTCGCACTCTGACGAAGATTTCCCAATATCGTGATGTGTTGAACATCTTCGAACGTCGCGATGTGACAAAAAATATTTAATACATTAATGTATTTAATACATTACTGTATTAAATACATTAATAATGTATTAAATACATTAATGTCCTTCATGCACGGATACAGATCCAGAAAAACGCAACCAACTCGATTGGCAGAAGCGTTACAACATCATAGTGGGAATAGCTCGTGGGCTTCTCTATCTTCACCAGGATTCTCAACTGCGGATTATTCATCGAGATATTAAGGCAAGCAATATTTTGTTGGACGAGAAACTGGATCCTAAGGTAGCAGATTTCGGCTTAGCAAGACTTTTTCCTGAAGATGAGTCTCACGTCAGCACAGGAGTTGCTAGAACTTAGTAAGATTTCAATACAATTATTGCTTTCACACAGTTCAAAAGTTGTTAACAATTATGTCTGCTGAGCTGTGGTTGAGTTATTCGTGGGAGTTTTTCATCTCTGGTTTAGGTTCAAGTTGTGGATTAACAGTGATTTAAAATCTTATTTTTAGTATTTAATTTCAAAAATTATAGTTTAAATATTTTATGTTTTGGTTTTTTTTTTTATATTATTCTTTTCATTTTATTTTAAAATCAATTAAAAATTGTTGAATCTATACAGATTTAAATGATTAAATCTATATTAGCACAGCCACAAATTCTTGGTTGGTGAACGCCCTGTCCAGAAAATAAAATACAACGTTAAAATAAACCTGAACCGTTGGGAAAGAGAATTGCTTCGGGATTAACTGCAACTGTCATACATGTTATATTGTTGTGGACTTGGAAGGAGTTTGTTGGAAGAAGGGCAGTGTGTCCAGAACCTGGCTGGTGAAGGCCAAAGGTTTAGGTTGACCTAGAAAATGAAACCCTAATCACTCATACTTGACAATCAGCTAGCTAACATAGTAAATTTTAAATATGATTAAGTAAAAGTAAAAAAATAAACATGTAAACTGATGTCTTTATAATAGTGAGGAAGTTAGTGGTTGAAATCACAATTATTGATTTATTGGGACTACTAAGAATATTTCATCAATATTTAATCTTGTCCATACAAAACTAAGTAAGCATTAAAACCTATTAAATATATCCATAATCAATAAGTGTACCCCTTTCAATGTAATAATCAACTAAAAATTGTTGAATCCATCCATCTCTCCTCCTCCAGCTGCGGGTAGACACTGCACGCTTCCTTCAGAATGAAAGTGTTCGGGAAGACCCCAACTTTCAACTAGCTATCATGGCTGGCCCAAAATTACAACAGGCCATACTATGGCAACAATCCCCTTATAGATAATGGCAATAATCCCCTTATAGATAGTAAGGGCGGGGCTACCAATCACAAAGGTACCAGCCTGCAGGAAAGTGCAAGATGACCAAGCCATAACAGCAAAATAATAAGTGAGAAAGCAGATGTGAGATGCCCAGGATAGTGTGGATGAAGTCCATGATAAAGATACCAAGGAAAAGCAAGAGCTTACTACCTGCTTTGATGAAGTATTATTTTTTTCTGTACATGATTAAGTTTATATAATCCCAGTGATCCAAAAAAATTAACACTCAACTAATTTCAAAAAAAATAAGACAAAAGAAATTTGGAAATCTTCATAATGATATATTTGAAAAGTGAAGTGTTATTACATGAACTCTCACCAATCTCTGTAAATAGCAATAAATTCCAAATAATTGAGAAATAAGTCACCTACCAAAATAATAAGGATGTTACCACAAAATAATAAGGATGTTACCATAAAAGAAATAAAGAATAAGTCATCTACAAAATATTACACAATCGCTGTAAATAGGAATAAATTCCAAATAGTGAATTGAGAAATAAGTCATCTACCAAAATAATAAGGATGTTACCATAAAAGAAATAAAGAATAAGTCATCTACAAAATATTACACAGGATGCTACCTTAAAACAAAATTAAGAATGCATATGTTTTATTATATGCAATTTGATATTAAGAATGCATATGTTTTATTATATATGTAATTTGATTTCAAAGAGAATTGCCAGAACTGTAATGTTACTCTATGCCAATTTTGTGGGATTGAACTTTTCGGTTATGTTTTAATTTTCCAGGATCCCGGACCACAGTTTCTTTTGCCTACATTACCCAATTCTTAATTATATAATCTTTGACTTTGTAATTTGGATATGCAGCGGGTATATGGCACCAGAGTATGCTATGCAGGGGCAGTTATCTGTAAAAGCTGATGTCTATAGCTTTGGCGTTCTTCTCCTGGAAGTTGTCACAGGAAGAAAAAACAATGATTATAATTTGTCGCCAGAAATGCAAATGCTTTTAGAATGGGTGAGATACTCTTATATTTCCAACTGAGCATTATTTACCCTATCCAGGCTATGTTCTAACTAAATTAAGGCCAATGTAATGGATATAAAATCATGTATATATTAGATGACCATCCTTCGTCCACCAATGTCTACAATCACTTTGATGATTTCATCTCATTCTGTGACGTTACCAGATCCCACAAAGCCTGCGTTTGTGAGCTCTGTTACCCAAACCACCAGTTCTGGCTCACGGTTGTCACATGCTTCTGTGACCGCACATTCCTCAGTATCATCTGCTTCCTCTCACATTCTATCTAACGCCGATGCTTCCATTACTGAGCTGGTGCCCAGGTAGTGGTAATTTGCATTCCCTGGAGTCTTCTGGGTTCCAAATATGATACACTTCCTTCTAGTGCAGTAAATAATTGGATACCTGACAACCCGGGATAAAACTGCGTTGTGATATTAAAACAATTAAATTGCTAGGTGATACTAAAAACATAAAATTGCTAGGCGATATTTTATCGATCTAAGAAACGTGAAGTGCATTAGTATGCATTGTATTTGTTATGTTTTGGGATGTTTAATAATTAAAGATTGTTGTTGGTTAAGTGATTTTTTTTTTTATAAATTATGTACAAGTTTTATTTATTTATTTTGAAATGTTCAATGTTTTGATTAGATATAATATTTTTCATTAGTGGTAGTTTAAAGGTTTTATTAAATGATTTTTTTTCTAGAATATTTGTCTCAAATTTGGTAAGAAATAGTTAGATCTGCAGAGTGATTATTTCTGTATAATCCAATTGTCTCATGGTTTTTCATCATGCTGAATCCATTTCTGTATTCAGAAATGGATTTTAAACAATAATAAATAGTGATTTCGTGCAATTTATATAGCCGTTCCTTCAGTATTGGGGGAGGTTACCAGTTCAAGCCCTGTATCCCTGGGGTTACAGTTTAACATTCTTACCATCTACAAAAATGAAAAAGTATTGATGAATTTCCAATGCCTATTTTCTTTAGTGATGATGATCCAAAAAGTTTACTTTGTATAAAAAAAGTGAACACATGGAAGATCGATGACTTCCTACAAATATCCCTACAAAGACCGGCTTGCCATTGATTCAATACAAGCGAACCTTAAGGTGACAAGCGAACCTTAACCTTAAATTGACAGGAAGCATTCTAAAAAAAAGCGAATCAACACAAACATGTTCCTGTCACTCAATTGAAAATTGTGAATCAACGCAACCATTTTCCCGTCATTGAACTAAAAAAACGAATCAACGCAAGCATCTTCCCCATAATCAAAATCCCGTGGTTTTCAACGCAATGAAATCAATTCTTACGTTTTCCAAGTTTGAAAGAGCGTAGTTTAAACGTTCGATTTTTTAATTATTTTATGGGTATATTTATATTTTTTATTAATTTTTACTGAAATGTTATTAAAAATTATTGGAATTTCAGATTTGAGTTATCAAATTTGTATAATTTAAATGTCCTGAAAGGTTTTTAGGATGCTAAATTCATTTCAAAAATACAATTTAAACAACAAAAATAAAAATTTCACCAAAATCTATTTAACAAAATTTAAGTGAAAAATTGTTAAATAATGTCTTTTAAAATTGCCATCCATAAATGCTATTAACAAATGGAAATGGAAGGAAGTTAAGTCAGTACATCGAATCTTAATAAGCCCCGGTGGATAAATATGTTAAATATAACCATACTTTGTCAGCATGTAACATGGTCCATCAACTTCAAAGAAAAAAACAATAGTAATAGTCTAGGTAGGTCATTTATCAAATCTTGATATTAGGTGGGTATTAGATATTTTATTGATTGTTTATAAGCATAGGATCAAGGAGTGTAGAAGATTAATATGTTAAATATAACCATGTTGTCGGAGCATGAAACATGGTTTTCCGAGTAAGCTCAAAAGTATTGATCCATAAATTTTGAAGAAAAAATAAAATAATGTAACACAGTTTTTAGTTTTTAGAGAAGGTTACTTGATATTAAAGAACTTAAAGGTACCAGAGAAGTGGACAAAGTGGATTTTATCTTAAATCTAATAGGTTTCTTTGATGGTACAGTTGTGAATGACAACTGTGGTGTTGGAATTTTTATAAAGTTAAGTGTTGATCATAGTTATAAAGCACACTTTGCACGAGGTAATGGTAATAATATGAAAGCTCAGATTTTGGGTCTTTCTAGGCTTCTTTTCTTTGTAAAGAGACTCTCCATAAAAAAATTGATGGTAGTTGGTGACTCCAAAGTCACTATTGACTGCTCAAATTTGAACCTGATTTATCTACACAGCTGGAAAGATCAAATTAAATGCTTAAAGGCGAGTTTTGAAGGAATTCACTTCATGCATATCCATAAAGAATTCAACACAATGACAGATCAACTCTCCAAAAAAGCTTTGGACAACCCCTTGGGTTGGCTTTTTTATGAGAAGATCTTCAAAGAAAATATTGTAAATACAGACAGTTTTTTTATTTTCTAAAGTTACATTCCAATGTAACTAAACACTAGAAGGAAATTTACCTTTTATTTTTTGATAAGTAAGACTATGATATGTAAAGCAATTGACAGTTGTGTTGATGGGTCCTAGATTCTTGATTCAACAGTAGGAACCAAACATGCCACCGGGGCCCAATTAGACTCTGCAACATTTAATGGTGGAATGGTTCTCCAGATCTTGCGATCTGGCCAATTTATCGATGGGCTTTATGTTTTCTTGTGAAGGCTCTTCCTTCAATTTGGACTATCTCTCTTGTATTTTCTCTTGGGTGAGACCGATATGAGAAGTAAGCTGGTATAAACCAACTTGGTGACAAACAAAATTAAGTTCTAACTACTAGGGAAGAGGTTGAACTTGGGATAACCCGCTGCTCAAGCGTGCAGACAACGATTCTATACCATATGTCTAGTACTAATACATTAACCATGTGAGCATACAATTACTGTCTGAGAAACTAATTATCAGAAAAAAAACACATATGTCATAAGATAATGGCAAGCAAAATAATTCATCTACCATAATCATCCATCACATGATAACACAACGATTCATCTTCATCATTAAAGTAAAGAGCAACAAAATATTGCACCAGATAACTTGACAATAGATTAAATAGCTCTTACTCATTACAACATCATTCATGAAACGAGATAGGAAATAGTTCTTCTCCACGTCCAATCACATGCATTTGATGAAAATAACTTGTCTCTGGTCCAGAAGGACTTCTCAATTCATAGCAGCTTCAAAATAATTCTTAACAACCAGAAAGAAAGAGTTCTTGCAACAACCATCAACCCTTGACTAATTGGTCAGTGTCTTTATTTATAATGTAAGATCCAACTGAAAATAACAGCTAAGTGCAGTTTAAACAAAGCAAAATTCACCAGGTGGCGTCATCTTCTAACAGTTTCTTTAATAGTCAACCCGAGATATCACTTGAAAGGGTGACTTCTCTCATACTCAGACCAACTGATAAACAACTCTTTGCAAGTTTGGGCCCATGGAAACTTGTGTTATTCCATCGGAGCTACGTGAATTCCTCTGATGTCCATCGCATGCGTATGGTACTTCACTAGATTGGTGTTCAACTGCTGTAGCACAGTTCGAGATCTAATTGGGTGCTCCATAAATCATTGCACTTGCCCTAGCACTGTGTCAGTCATCTTTGCGAGCTCTTCGACCCATAGTGAATCTTGCTTGGTATGCGACTCGACTATGTCGCACAAGTCGACGAAGTTGTCGGGGTTGCCGAACTCAGGGAGTCCGATATCCTTCATTCCTTTATTGATTTTCCCCCAATGTTTCTCACATCTGACCCACTGCTCTTGAATTTCTCGGTGTGGGTCCTAAGACATCTTAGCCCAATACTCGGTTGATCGCTTCATGCGATTAAGACTGCTTTTGCCTAACATCTCGATGCCATGTTCTTCTTTGTCTCATCCCTACTAGACTGCATCAATGTACTCTAGTCTTTCTACTGCTTGTTGCGCCCTTTCATACCATCACTCCATATCCTTGCATGTTAAAGTGCCATGAGAGTGTCCTCCTGGAGCTCAGTTATCTTTGTTGCAAAAGGGTGTCATTCTTTTGTGAATTGGTTGTAAGCTTCTTCGAACTCGCTTCTCAGATATACTGTGGTATGAGTGGCTCCCTAATAGTACTCAACCAAGTGGCGTAAATGTTCTAGTTCCTTCAGGGCGAAGACCAACTCCTTTTCGTCTCTTTTGGCTCTATTTAGGGTGGCATCTGAGAGCACCATCCCCACACCGAGGAGCTCCGATGTTTGGGCATCTGTTGTGTTTATCAAATTTTCCTCTATAGTGATGAGGATGGAGTGATCAAACGTGATCCTCCTCTTCTTTGTGGTTCTTTGGACGAGGACCTTTCTCTTTCGATCATAAGAGATCGCATAGATATCTGCTACCTCGTCTACTCGCTCGGGTATCTGATGGTCGCCCCATGTGAGTGTGTTTCCCAAGTTACCGGTGGTGTATACTTGTTCAAGGTCGGGTTCTTGAACTTCCTCGTTGTGCTCCGAAGGCCTAGCCTCTTCATGTCACTTGTTAGGGATCTGAGTATTGAGTGGAATAGAGACGTCGGGCACAGACATGTTACTTACTTGCTCGTTGACTGTTGAATCGTTGATTTCCTTTTGCGGGGATCCTTCCTTTGGATCATCCGGTTCGGGCTTGTCCTTTGGATTCTCTGCTTCGGTTTCCAACGCATCGGGTCCCTTCGTTTCGAGGCCACTTTCGGCTTCTGTTTCATTTTATGGGACCTCCTGGGTTTGGACCTCGGGCTCACGGGAAGAAGTCTTCTCAGGTCCCTTTTCTTCTTGCACATGCACAGGGGTCCTTTGAGATGCCTCCAGGCTCTCATCATCACTATATACATTTATGAACTCGGCGAGAGGGTTAGGCACACTTGTTTCTACTGATACTCGACCTACCTCTGGCTGAGCCGTCACTCCTACCGGCGATATAGCTGGTGGCATTGTGGATTCAGCATTATCTGACCCATTGATGTTATCAAGGTTCGTGAGACCAGGGCCGCTTGACCCCGCCTGGCTCTCCTCTGGGTTATCGGTCGGAGGCCTCGTCCATCTGACGAGGTCCAAGTTATCTTGCATCCGCTTCATTAACAGTTGGGTTGTTAGTACATGAGTCCCCCCATCCCTTGTACACCTTGAACCTCAGAGAAATTCCTAGCCTACACCAGGGTTACCTAGGGAATCTTCGTTGTTTCGGTGGATTCTTGAGGAGATTCCACCGCTTCAACTGATTCAGGTGTTATCCTTTCTTCATTGGCCCTGAGTATTTCTTGAGACAATTGTTCCAAGACTGTTGCTTACTCATCCTAGCTCATGGCCTTGAACCTAGTTTCTTTAGGATCAACCATCCTTGCCTCCACCTCATCCCAGTCTTTAGCATTTTTGGTGAAGATATCATCCTCAAACCAGTCATGGGCATAGGGCCAACACGATGATACATGTGTTGCATGCTTTAGGACCAGACCCATGGGATCGTGCTTGCGAAAACGACCAGTCTAGAATCAGAATTCCAATTGACTTAACCCTTCTTGCTTGGCTTGTGCGGTGTCTTTTACCATGTAGAAGTCAATATGAAACCCATAAGGTATGAAGGCTCGCTTCTTATCCTTTACCAAAATGGCGTTGTAGCCCTGTAAAATGGTATGATAACAAATTTCTCCTAATACTAGTCGATTGGGGACATAAACAGGTGACAGATGGGGTGCTCATCTGGCATCGAAAACCCCGATGTAGGTTTCACACTCATCTAAATACCAGTGGTCTACTTTCGATACAACCTTTTTCATTGCATCTGACAGCCTTGGGCACTCTTTCTTGAATATAAAAGAACAAATGCGTGTGATAAACTGGTCACAGATGAGAGAATAGGATTTCTTGTACCTGTTTTCCCATAAGACGTCGAAGTATAAATGGACCGGGAGTTCCGAGGAGTGTCATCTCAAGTTCATTCCAACGAAGACGTTCTTAGCGCAGACGACATCCAGTAGATAAGAAGCCATGTAGAAGGAAGGGGTTTCTCCCTCTTTCGACGTCTCAGCTTGTCGTATGCAAGTGCTCAGCTGTTTGGAGATGATTGCACCCCAGTTAAAACATGTTTCAGAAATGGCTACGGTATAAGCCAGAGGCATCCAAGCCTCCAAAAACCTGGCACAGTCTTTCTCCCCATGCAATCAGCAGAGGAGTGAAATTAGATAGATGTAAGGCTCTCTTAGGTCGGTCGTCAGGTACCAACCAAAGGTCCGATTGGTGAACTTTTTATCCTCCCTCCACCAGGAAGCCATAATCTTGTTGGTGTCGTGTTTCTGATAGAAACTCAAAACATAATCAGTGTTCAACCGTTCCTTCGGCTCCCTGAGTTTGTAGTAATTCTAAACTTCCACTAGGAGGAAAACCCCGACACATCTGCCATTGTTGTCATTAATTAAACACCTCTGTGCGTCAGTGTGATCAATAATCTATTTCAAGATTTCGATGCAGGGGAATACTGGAGTCCTGCTCACCACCATGTGCAGGTAAGCCTTGTGAACATTCAGGAGAACTTCATCGTCGAGTCTTCTCATATCAGGATCGATGTGAGGGGTATATTCGGGGAGTTCCTCCCGCTTGATTTTGTGAGGGGTATATTCGAGGAATACCGTCTTGGTCCCAATGCTCACCTCTGTGTCTCCAAAGGCCGAGGGCTGGACGAAAGCCGTATTGGTGGTTGTCTTGATGACGGGCACCGGCTTTGGAGAAAATTCCAATTGCCTTGCAACCGTTGGGGAGGAACCTTCTCCCGCCTCTGGTTCTTGTAGCTTTGGCGCTCTTGGAGATTTCCTGGTGGTGGGTTTCTTCAGAGGCATTGTTCCTGCAACCGAAAATGACCCTTTAGGCATGTGTAAAGAGTAACGTTGGATGAAAACATATGAAATGAAGCGTAAAACACCCATAAGCCGGTATATACCTGTAACACTTTCTAAAATTGTTGTTTAATACTCATTGGACCTTGGAAGCTTTCTCTGGATCATTCGTCTTGCTCCTCTGGGTGCTCCGAACTTCTTTGTGCGCAAAATTAGCTTATTCACAATGACTCAAAAGAATATAACGGGAGAGAACCTGCCAGTCGTATCAACCAGTTAATACAAGTAATGGATGCAATTCAAAACAACCTACCGCCGAATCTCTGCAAATAAATTCTATGTGGGTTGACAGCGGAGGCGCGGAGGGAGATGCATTGTATCAGCATGCTCAAATGGTCCCTTTGATTTGCGCACAAATTAGCAACTAATGCACGATCTTGGAATTAATTAACCTTTTAAATGCGTCATATCTAGCGTATCTTAGAGCTAAAACGTTCCATCACGTCGCATTTCTCACTGGACACGTCGGGAATCGGCGATATCTTTATGTATGTTTCCGTTGGTATCCTCCTAAGAAAACTTCTGACGCCGACGGGTTTCGTTATATAGCGCTGACATGGTATTACCAACTCAATCGGATCGGGGTTTTTCAACAAGACGCAAGTGATAACATAAAACTCGGGCAGTCGATGTAGACAAGTGCCGGGATTGGCGGTCAGGGGGAGGGGATAAACTTATCGCGCCCTTTAATGACCCTACCTTCTCAAAACTTATCGATGCTGAAAGTTGTCGAGAATCGGCCTTCAGAGATAGTTTTGTTGTGTTTATCATCTTCGTAAAAACCTCGATGCCAAAAACATTTCGAAAGTCGGTGATCGGCGATATCAATCCTTTACTCGCACAGCGCTTATTCTTTACATTCCTTACCGACACCGACGAGAATCAGTCATCGGCAATATTTTTGCGTTACTTTGGAATTCTCGAGTGATTTTTTTGTCACCTCTAATCCTTCTCGATGTCGAATTTCTTAAGCGCGTAGGGGAAAAGTTTCGACTGTCAATTCTTTAAGTAAATGTTAGTTTTTTTAAAAGTTATGATGATTTTTAGCATGCTCGAACAGACTTTAAAAGACTCAACATGAAAACACAAAATGATAAGCACATGCAGCAATTTCATACTGAAGTGAAATCAGACAGTGTGAAAGATCAAGTGGTACTCCAAAAAGTAAAATTTGACACAGGGTTTTTAGGGTGTGTTGAGTGCTCAACAAGCTGTCAATAGAAACTCTCTATACTTCAACATATCAAGATTTTGAGGAGATATTAATAACTTATGGATATTATAAATCTTTTTTGTAATCTTGAAAAAACACTTGATTCTAATAGAATAACAATAGATCTGTTTTAGTATGTGAAAAAAAAAAAAAAATGATTATCGAAAAACTTTTACTAAAAAAATTTTTCGGGTAACGACATCCGCACATCATGAGATGCTTTCGGGTAACGTTAATTCGTATCCTCACAACTTTAAGTACTGGTCCGACAAACTTAAAGCAAAAGCAAAGGCAGGTTGTGGGGACATATTCCACTGAACCACATTATTACAAGTATCTCCGTAGAGATTTATTACAGCCGTCTCCGAAGAGAATCATAAGATTGGAGAATAGCTGGATCGTATCTAGACCATATGGGAATGGTACGAAGTTGAGCCTGCTGGTCTTCAATCTGTCGGCTAAATATTACTTGCGTGTAGTTCAAGTTTTCCCATTCATTGCATTGAAAGGAATCAAAGGACCATGGCCGGAAAGGATTGTACATGGTATTGAGAAGACTGAAATCTTCTGCAGCACCAGCGGTATGACTGACGAATCTTCCTTTGATTTTCTTGGTGTGGCTCCACTGGATGATGGGATAGTGCCAATTCCTCCGTAGGGCGCGGACCCATTCTTCTGGTGATAGTGCATGAGCATCTTGGAAAGTAGCCCGCGCACTTCCTTTCTCTTGAAAATATCTTTTGGCAGGAGAATTGACTAAAGTATTGGAGTACAGATGACTGATTCGATATAAAGACAATTGTATGGGTTGGATTCCATAAATGTCCCACCATTCGTAACAAAACCAGTCAGGAGTGCGGTTTGTATTCTCAAACCATTCAAGATGATCTCGTCGTAACCTTAGATTTTCTTGAAAATTCTGGTTTTCAAAAGTAATCATGTACCATAAGTTATGATGTTGATTCTGAATTTGCATCTGGGTTCACCGTCGTTGGGTATCTACATGTCTCAAGAGATGGAAATGTGTCAATGAGACGGCTAGTTGTTTAGTGTCTATAGTGAGGTTGATGTTAGGACCTAGAGTACCATAGGTTTCTAGTGAATTTGTGTGATATCAATGTTCACCCCCAAAAGGTATGATTGCTTCTTGGTTGGTATGTTGTTCAATATGATAGTCCTTAAAGTGAATGGAAGAACATGGATGCTTTGGAAGTGAGTCGCTCCAATGAATATCCATTGGATAGATATTGTAGCAATGGTAGACTTAATTTTAAGTCAGAATGATGAGATTGAAGCAAAGAAAGACAACAATATTGTTCTAGATGAAACAAAGAGTTTTTGGATTCTAGTCCGAAACCATGATGAGGATAGTTCTAGGGGAAACACTAGAGATTGGTTGGTGATGGATAAACAAGGTACAAACCTTATGTGTTTTGTTTCATAAGTAATGATCATATGGTAATGTGAATCACACCTAGTATGTGTCGTAAGTATAGAATAGTATTTGTAGTCCCGTGTATTGGTTCTTAAAGTTTTGAAGCGTGTATCTTGCCTAGAGCCAATGCATGAGAGGAGTATTGTAAAAGTACTAGGCAATATTATAAAACATTGTACATTGTTCCTCCATAAGGTGGAGTATGTAAATTGTAAGTAACTATATTTATGTATGTAACATGTAAATGGCATATTGGTGTAATCCCTAAGTACACATGCATACCCCTTTTCCATTGGTTCATGGTGATTTATATAACGTGTTTAGTATATTGTAAAACTCATATTGTGGAGTTCTTAACACTTAGAGGAGTGGGCCATGTGTTGGTTTAATTATTTATGAGTGGACTATGTGATGCAGACCCCCACCCACTCCATGGGCCTACTCGACCTCCCGGTCTACGGATTGTTCAAATTCGGGAGCTAGATCAGCTCTCGGGCCCTTGTTGAGCCCTCAAAACGTTTTACATAAGTCCTATACAACGTGAAAAATTCAACTTGTGAGGGTTCCTAAACACCGGCGAAGTCTAACAAGAGACCGTGGGCCTAAACTGTGGGCTAACTCTTAAATCGTCGAAAAATTCGGGACTTCGGGGATCTCGGGGTTTGGGAGTCCCAATAGAATTATACAGCGTTCCTCTCAAACGCTAAATGGGTGGAGTGTCGAACAACGACAAAGATCAACGGCTCCCACGTCCTGGAAGATGGACGGCTCAGATCTCATTCGAACTTCGGGAGTCCAGGTGTTTTCACATTTCAACCTTTCGCATTCCCCGAATGTCGAATTAACAGAAGTCCTCTCCTTCCTCCATGTGTCCTCCTTCGATCGACGGCTGAAATGGGTTTCATGATTTGGGACTTCGAGAATTTTTAAACCAAAGTAAATTTCTTCTCAGTTCCTCCAGAGTGTTGAGTCTTCTAACCATTGGATCTGCTAACATGTGTCCTTTGTTTATCAATGCTCCAGATTTTATTGTGGACTTCGAAAATTCGAGAGTTTTGTCTCCTTTGCAATCCACGCACGAAATCCCCCGAACTTATGAAGTCCGAAGGGCTTCCAAGGATAATCCTCGTGCTACTTCTCTATATCTGACGATCACGAGGGATCTCAAATCTTCCCAGCTGGATCATGTCCGTTCGACCCTCAAATGAAATAAACTCTTCCTTCTTAATGATTTTGGTCGCTAACCTTCCTGAGATTGACCACGCAAGGTGATTTAAAAGCGTAATCTCAATTCATAGCAGCTTCAAAATAATTCTTAACAACTAGAAAGAAAGAGTTCTTGCAACAACCATCGAACCTTGACTAATTGGTCGGTGTCTTTATTTATAATGTAAGATCCAACTGAAAATAACGGCTAAGTGCAGTTTAAACAAAGAAAAATTCACCACGTGGCGTCATCTTCTAACAGTTTTTTTAATAGTCAACCCGAAATATCACTTGAAAGGGTGACTTCTCTCATACTCGGACCAACTGATAAACAACTCTTGGCAAGTTTGGGCCCATGGAAACCTGTGTTGTTCCATCGGAACTGTGTGAATTCCTCTGATGTCCATCGCATGCGTCTGGTACTTCACTAGACTAGTGTTCAACTATTGTAGCACAGTTTGAGATCTAATTGGGTGCTCCATAAATCATTGCACTTGCCCTGGCACTGTGTCAGTCATCTTTGCGAGCTCTTCGACCCATAGTGAATCTTGCTTGGTATGCGACTCGACTATGTCGCACAAGTCGACGAAGTTGTCGGGGTTGTCGAACTCGGGGAGTCCGATATCCTTCATTCCTTTATTGATTTTCTCCCAATGTTTCTCGCATCTAACCCACTGCTCTTGAATTTCTCGGTGTGGCTCCTAAGACATCTTAGCCCAATACTCGGTTGATCGCTTCACATGATTAAGACTGCTTTTGCCTAACATCTCGATGCCATGTTCTTCTTTGTCTCATCCCTGCTAGACTGCATCAATGTACTCGAGTCTTTCTACTGCTTGTTGCACCCTTTCATACCATCACTCCATATCCTTGCATGTCGCGAGTGCCATGAGAGTGTCCTCCTGGAGCTCAGTGATCTTTGTTGCAAAAAGGTGTCGTTCTTTTGTGAATTGGTTGTAAGCTTCTTCGAACTCGCTTCTTAGATATACTGTGGTATGAGTGGCTCCCTGATAGTACTCAGCCAGGTGGCGTAAATGTTCTAGTTCCTTCAGGGCGGCGACCAACTCCTTTTCGTCTCTTTTGGCTCTGTTCAGGGTGGCATCCGAGAGCGCCATCCCCACACCGAGGAGCTCCGATGTTCGAGCATCTGTTGTGTTTATCAAATTTTCCTCTATAGTGATGAGGATGGAGCGATCCAACGTGATCCTCCTCTTCTTCGTGGTTCTTTGGACGAGGACCTTTCTCTTTCGATCATAGGAGATCACATAGATATCTGCTACCTCGTCTACTCACTCGGGTATCTATTGGTCGCCCCATGTGAGTGTGTTTCCCAAGTTACCGGTGGTGTATACTTGTTCAAGTTCGGGTTCTTGAACTTCCTCGTTGTGCTCCGAAGGCCTGGCCTCTTCCTGTCACTTGTCAGGGATCTGAGTATTGAGTGGAATAGAGACATCAGGCACAGACCTATTACTTACTTGCTCATTGACCGTTGAATCATTGATTTCCTTTTGCAGGGATCCTTCCTTTGGATCAGCCGGTTCGGGCTTGTCCTTTAGATTATCTTCTTCGGTTTTTGACACATCGGGTCCCTTCGTTTCGAGGCCACTTTCGGCTTTTGTTTCATTTTATGGGACCTCCTGGGTTTGGACCTCGAGCTCAGGGGAAGAAGTCTTCTCAAGTCCCTTTTCTTCTTGCACACGCACAAGGGTCCTTTGAGATGCCTCCAGGCTCTCATCATCACTATATACATTTATGAACTCGGTGAGAGGGTTAGGCACACTTGTTTCTACTGATACTCGACCTACCTCTGGCTGAGTCGTCACTCCTACCAGCGATACAACCAGTGGCATTGTGGATTCAACATTATCTGACCCATTGATGTTATCAAGGTTCATGAGACCAAGGCCGCTTGACCCTGCCTGGCTCTCCTCTGGGTTATCGGTCAGAGGCCTCGTCCATCTGACGAGGTCCGAGTTATCTTGCATCCGCTTCATTAACAGTTGGGTTGTTGATACATGAGTCCCCCCATCCCTTGTACACCTTGAACCTCGGAGAAATTCCTAGCCTACACCGGGGTTACCTAGGGAATCTTCGTTGTTTCGGTGGATTCTTGAGGAGATTCCACCGCTTCGACTGATTCAGGTGTTATCCTTTCTTCGTTGGCCCTGAGTATTTCTTGAGACGATTGTTCCAAGACTGTTGCTTACTCATCCTAGCTCATGGCCTTGAACCTAGTTGCTTTAGGATCAACCATCCTTACCTCCACCTCATCCCAGTCTTTAGCGTTTTCGGTGAAGATATCATCCTCAAACCAGTCATGGGCATAGGGCCAATAGGATGATACATGTGTTGCATGCTTCAGGACCAGACCCATGGGATCGTGCTTGCGAAAATGACCAGTCTGGAATCAGAATTCTAATTGACTTAACCCTTCTTGTTTGGCTTGCGCGGTGTCGTTTACCATGTAGAAGTCAATATGAAACCCATAAGGTATGAAGGATCACTTCTTATCCTTTACCAAAGTGGCGTTGTAGCCCTATAAAATGGTATGATAACAAATTTCTCCTAATACTAGTCGATTGGGGACATAAACAGGTAACAGATGGGGTGCTCATGTGGCGCCGAAAACCCCGATGTAGGTTTCGCACTCATCTAGATACCAGTGGCCTACTTTTGATACCACCTTTTTCGTTGCATCCGACAGCGTTAGGCACTCTTTCTTGAATAGAAAAGAACAAATGCATGCGATAAACTGGTCACATGTGAGAGAATAGGATTTCTTGTACCTGTTTTCCCATAAGACGTCGAAGTATACATGGACCAGGAGTTCTGAGGAGTGCCATCTTAAGTTCATTCCAACGAAGACGTTCTTGGCGCAAACGACATCTAGTAGATAAGAAGCCATGTAGAAGGAAGGGGTTTCTCCCTCTTTCGACATCTAAGCTTGTCATATGCAAGTGCTCCGTTGTTTGGAGATGATTGCACCCCAGTTAAAACATGTTCCATAAATGGCTACGGTATAAGCCAGAGGCATCCAAGCCTCCGAAAACCTGGCACAATCTTTCTCCCCATGCAATCAGCAGAGGAGTGAAATTAGATAGATGTAAGGCTCTCTTAGGTTGGTCGTCGGGTACCAGCCAGAGGTCCGATTGGTGAAATTTTTATCCTCCCTCCAACAGAAAGCCATAATCTTGTTGGTGTCATGTTTCTGATAGAAACTCAAAACAAAATCAGTGTTCACCATTCCTCCGGCTCCCTGAGTTTGTAGTAATTCTGAACTTCCACTGGGAGGAAAACCCCGATGCATCTACCATTGTTGTCGTTAATTAAACACCTCTGTGCGTCAATGTGATCAATAATCCATTTCAAGATTTCTATGTAGGGTAATACCGAAGTCCTGCTCACCACCATGTGTAGGTAAGCCTTGCGAACATTCAGGAGAACTTCATCGTCGAGTCTTCTCGTATCAGGATCGATGTGAGGGGTATATTCGGGGAGTTCCTCCCGCATGATTTTGTGAGGGGTATATTCGGGGAGTTCCTCCCGCATGATTTTGTGAGGGGTATATTCGGGGAATACCGTCTTGGTCCCAATGCTCGCCTCCATGTCTCTAAAGGCCGAGGGCTGGACGAAAGCCTTCTTGGTGGTTGTCTTGATGACGGGCACCGGCTTTGGAGAAATTCCAATTGCCTTGCAACTGTTGGCGCTCTTGGAGATTTCCTGGTGGTGGGTTTCTTCGGAGGCATTGTTCCTGCAATAAAAAATGATCCTTTAGGCATGTGTAAAGAGTAACGTTGGATGAAAACATATGAAATGAAGCGTAAAACACCCATAAGTCGGTACATACCTGTAACGCTTTCTAAAATTGTTGTTTAATACTCATTGGACCTTGGAAGCTTT
>SNQJ01S0038609.1:63389-113590 GCA_010110895.2 Picea sitchensis
TCTGCGATATCCCGACGGGAGCTTTGAACCGTCCATCGGTGAGGACGCGTGGCAAGAGATCTCGAGGAGTCGGAGTTTGGGGCATCATAGTTTCCGGGAGCAAGAAACTCTTGCAACTTGAAGTCGCGATTCGCGATATCCCGATGGGAGATTCGTGTGGGCCATAGGCGCCAGAGAAAAGGACAGGTGGCAAGGGGTCAACCCTCGCAGGAGTCAATGCCAAGTGGCATCGGGGATCGGAGAATCAGAGATTCCGAGAGTGTAAGTTCTACACACTCCAATTCCGCGAATTCCAAAAACTCCGATAGGGGAAAGGACTGTGGTCTCGTGGACTGGCAGGTCGCATGAGAAAGGAGTTAGTCGGAGGGAGCTAAGGAGTGGAGAGAGGTACCATCGGGGATCGGGAGTCGAGGATCCGTGAGGGCAGTGGATCACGACAGCGCAAGTGTCGATTTCCCGATGAGGAAATTCCCCACAAGTGTAAGGAATGCGTGGGTGAATATTCATCGGGTTTCGGGGATTTGGGAGACCCGATCCTGTGGTTTCAGGACTCGCGATCTTGCGAGGTCTGATTTCCCGATTTGGAGTAGGGAGATCATAAGGAGCATTCTGTGGGTATTGAGAACTCCCGATAAGGGAGTTGAAGAGCATTTCAGTTCTTCGGGCCTAAGGAAGAGAAGGGCCTGTGGGAGTGGACATGCCCTGGGTGGCGCGTTTGCGTCAAAGCCTTACAACTTCTGATCACACAGATCCAACTCTTGGCATTTAGCCTACTTGCATACTAACATCACATAGATGCCTTCATTCTCCTCTCTCTTTTACATTGCCTATACATTTATTTATACACACAAAATAGGCCTAAACATGGGTAAACCCATGGGCCAACATCCCATTTCCATTACATATTCCCACATCCCAAAAAGGACCGAAAAAGGGGCCGAGATCCTGCGATCTCTGCTTCATCTTGTGCTCCTTCTTCGACAGGTTGTCAAAGTCCAAAAATAGGTCAAACTTGACCAGATATCAACAAAACATGGTCAAGGGCCAACATCCCTCTTACTTGTCTTTGCACAACAAATGAGGGGTCTCGGCCCTCCCTCAATCCTTTGTTGTTTTGTGGCTTGGGCTCTCGACCCACCTCCTAAGTTTGGCACCTCCCCAAGAATGGCCTTCGTCCCAATACAAACCTCCATGATTCCTCTCAAGCCCTCAATCCACTATAATATGCCTTCGATTTGCTATATGAAGCTCATATCCCTACATAATTTGACTCATTGTTGTCTTGGGTCTCTTTGACCTACTCTATGAACCTTGTGGCCAGTTTTAAAACCCCCACAATCTTCCACGATTTGTCTAGGAATGATACCAACCTTTCTAGGCATCCTCTCCTAGTACCTTGATCTGCAAAAGGGAGAAATTGGGCCTTTCTACTCGATGGGACTCAACCCAAGTGGAAACTCGGTCTTCCTCCAATGAGAATCAGCCCAGCAAGTGAATAGTTCATCCCAACAAGTAAATGGTGGCCCAATCAACATTAATCTGAGCTCCTCAACTAAAGAATTCACCCATCAAATCCTAACTCGACCCACAAGAAAGGAACTCGGCCCAAATGAAGAGAAATTGATTCAATCGAAGAAAGAATTCATCCCTAACACAAATTCGGCCCCCACATTCAGAAATCGGCCCCTGCTCAGATGATGAATGCTCCATAAATAAAATTTTGGGCCTCTACCCAATAGAAAACTAGTTATGTCAAATTAATGTTCGGTCCAGCCACTAGGTATCATATGAACTCAAGTGTCAGTAACCAAAATTGATCTCTCAAAAATGGGTAGTGCCTCCCTGCAACTACCAATGCTTCCACACAGATTTTTCCATCACCATACTGTAAAATCCCCTCATGTTGGTAAGATCTCTAGCTCTGATACCATTGTAATATCCCCAGCTAGGTTAGTATATAAAAAAAAACTTTAATGCAATTATGTTGCTCCTGCTTGTCATTTTTCTATAGATACTCATCATTCATTTTCCTAAAAGTATTTCGTCAAACATATCCTTAGAAAACTAGATACACATTGAATAGAATAGAATCATGGAATATTTTATTATGAATAAGATATGAATACAATGATCCAAAGGCTGTTATGGCAGCTGCAATACAGCAATGGAAAACACATAATACAAGCCAAAAACCTAGAATCATGACATGGCCTCCTCAAAATATGAGATCAAACCCCCAAGTGCCACAACCTCTCCAAGTAGATCGCTACAAACCAAAACTGAAAACAAACCCCAAGATGAAGCTCCAATGAATATCTAGGATGGATCCTCCTCCTTGTCTAGCTAGGGTGGATATTGCACCACCAAAACTCAACTGTAATGGAAAGGTTTTTCCAAAACCCTAACGAAAACCCTGTCTCCAAGAGCACACCAAAGAGATAAATCCAAAAACATAATCCAAAGTGTAGTACTACCCCTCCTTTTATTCTAGATCTTTCCCCTTTTTTACTAAATCAAACATGACCCTTATTCCCCTTTTTTTTATTTTCACTTAAAGATTAAAGTTACTTTACTAATGTTTAGAAACTATTAATCTAAAAGTTACTTTATGTCCTTTTTACTTAATGTCACTTTAAAAACATAACATATCTTAACTAAGTCACATTAAATAACCATTGAATTCCTTTTTCTTCACTAACAAGCCTCGAAAGTCATTTTCAATCGTTAAACAGGGGAACCCAAAAAAATGGGGACGTGACAATTGTTGATACAAATAAATTAATTGATCGTTGATGCAAAGAAATTTGTCGATTGCCAATACAAAGGTTTATGTCAATCACTGATACAGAGAAATTTGTCGATCGTCGATACAAAGAAAATCATCGATACAAAGGAAATCATTGATTTTCGATACAAAGAAATTTGTCGATCACTGACACAAAGAAATTATTCGATCATTGAAACAAATATTTTCTCCAATCTTTGATACAAAGGAAATCTCCAATTGTTGATACAAAGGAGATCGTTGATACAAAGAAAATTATCGATCGTCGATACAAAGATTTCACCAATAGTCAATAGGAGAAATATTTGGATCCCCGATGGGAAAAATAAGTCGATCACCAATGAAGGGAAAGGAGGATGATTACATGGCCAAATCATAGGATGACAGGTGTAAATCAGCAACCACATGCCATGCCATGTCCACTAGATTGCCACATCAACAAAGATAAAAAAAAATATGGAGCCAAAAACTTGTTTTGGCCATAACATGAGCATAAAAACTCAAAATCAGATGAGATTTAAAGGGTATGTCCACATTGTCAAGGGCCAAAAAAGTTCTAGTGATGTCCACTGGCCATTTATCCTTTAATTCTCCAGGAAATGCTTAGTGGTTGTTAAATATCTAGGTGGTGCTCAATGACCAGGAACCAGATAAATATGAATTTTTTAGAGTAAGTCCAAAAAGCAGACATGAAGATACCCCGTCAATTTTATGGAAAAATTAAAAAGGGTTTGGAGTGGAGATGTTGAAACAAGGAAAACCCCACTATTCCCAAACACTTTTTGGGGATTTTTGAAATCTTCGGAGGAAAAGGAACGCTATATCACAAATCTGGAAAATTTTATTTAGTTAACATTTTACCTACTTAACAATCCAGATAACTCTATCTTGAAGAAGGTTTTCCCAATTTTTCTATGTTTGGGAGATAGCTTGTTTTGGCTAAAACTTTTGTCTGGAAAAAAATTAAAAATAGAAAAGTAGCCAATTCCATATTTATACAAAATTTGACAGGAGCATCATATTTCAAATCTGAAAGTTGTTGTATACTCACAATTAGAAATAGTGTATGCGCCCAATATGAAATTTTTTCTAATTATTGACATATTTTATGCTACAAATGGCAGAAGATGGTCTCACAACTAGATTGCATCAATGAAAACATGGTATAATTGAGTAGAAATGGAAAAATTTAGAAAGCTATAACTTTTATCCCAAAACTCGGAATGAAGCATGAGTTCAGTTGTCAGAAAGATGATTCATAAGAGAACGTGTCTAAAGAATCAAAATTTGGACTAGTGTATTTTTGTTCCTCATAAATTGAGATGAAGAATGACCTGTAGCCTAATTAATGAAATAATTTACAATATGCATGATTCTAACAATAATTGTTGCATGCACATTTTTGTAGAATTAGAGGTACATGCATGGATGATGCAAAAGATTCTTACAACCATGGAGATGAAATCAAAGGATTAAATATTAGTTTGGGAAATGTAGAAATAGAGTCCAATGGACTTAGAAGCGTAGTGGAGCTTGTAGATCTGATGAAGAGCCTACAGAAGGAAGTACAAAGATATATAGAAGATAATGAAAGGTTGATAAGAGCTCAAGAGGAGCATAACCAAATTAATTCCCATCTTCTATAGAATCTAAATAACTTGTAAATACAAATAAACAAGGAGTCCATCATAAGACATGCATCCAGTGTAGGGCATGTGGAAGAGCACATATCTCATTACAAAAGGGATGAATACAAAGGGTCGAGGAACTCAAGAGGTGTTATTAGGCATCAAAATTCACCTATATATTCATCCAGAAGAGAACTTGCATGTTCATAATCAAAGAGTAGCCCAAGTAGGTCCCCAGTCAAACATCAAAGGAGAAGGCACAAGATGGATTGTTTGCAAGGAGATATTAGGAGGCTCAAGCCATCCACATTTGAAGGATAGCATAGGAAGGGTGAAGAATTCGAAGCATGGTTGTTGGGCATGAGAAAATATTTTTAGCTGCACAATTATTCATCAAATATGGAAGCAAATATTTCCATATATCATCTTTAGGGGAAAGCTACCATGTGATTGTACCAATTGAAGCAGGTCAAGCCTATTGATGAAAACAGAATCTCTTGGAAGTATTTTCAGTGGCAGTACTTATTAGAACATTACTACGACAAGAAGATGCAAGAGTTATTTGAGCTAAAACTTGGGAACATGACCATGGAAGAGTATGAGAAGAAATTCTTGGAACTTCAAAGGTATGTGGATTTCATCAGGGATGAGAAGGTTAAAAATCAGAAATTTCTAAGTGGATTGCCATCAGTATACAAGGATACAATTCAGTTTAACAAGCCCAAGAATTTAGAGGAAGCCATGAGAAAAACCAAGTATTTGTATGAGCAGAGTAAGGAAAGGCCGACTTTTCAAAAACCTTGGGATGATCAAAAGAAAGGAAATATGGATCAAAGGAAGAATGGATTCCAAACACCTTTCTTCAAGAACATTTCATGGTCATATATGAAAGGGAAGCAAGTAAAAAATGATCCCAATATGATAGATTCATTGGGAAAAGGCCGAGACAACAACCTATAAAGTGTTGGGGACATTAGGGATATCACATGTATAAATATTTTCATCATAAAGGAGATAGGATGAGGACTATGTGTAACCTTCAGGAAGGTGATATAGTATAAGACATGGGCATGATCATGCCAAGGATTTATGCAGCCTTGGACACACCTTGGACAATAGACAAGTATACTTTCAGTTCCACATTATTGAGGTGGAAGGTAAGATTGATAATCAGCCCATATCCATTTGATTAATTCTGGAGCTAGTCATAGGTATATAGATCCTAATATGGTTGACAGATTTAAATTGGAGAGATGTAAGCATGAAAAGTTAAAATGATTTGTTGTGTGCATAGATGCATGTAAAGAATGGCTCGGTGGAGTCCTTACCCAAAATGGGCATGTAATATGTTATGAATCAATAAAGTTGAAGGAGCATGAGAGGAACTATGCCACACATGATTTGGAATTGGCAGCAATTGTCCATACGCTAAAAATGTGGAGGTATTATCTGATGGGAAGAAAAATTTAGCTAAGAACATACCATAGTGGTCTGAAATATTTGTTTGGACAACCAACATTAAATGTCAGACAAACTAGATGGCTAGAATTACTCAAAGAATATGAGTTTGACATAAAGCACATTAAAGGAAAAGAGAATAAAGTGGTTGATGCACTTAGTAGAAGGGTGCATGAAATGCATTCTATAGCCATAAGCATGTACAATTTAGATCTAAAAGATGGAATTTTAGAAGTTGTAATAGTAGGCCAACATTATGTGTGAGTTAAAGAGAGCTTACAACAGGATAATGTACGATAGAAATATAAAGATTTCAAGATGGAAGAGGATGGGATTCTCTTGTATGGGATTAGATTTTATGTTCCTAATTCTCAAGAGTTGAGAAATTTAGTTTTAATAGAGATGCACAATGTGCCAGACACTGGACATCCAGGGTATCAAGAAAAAAACTCGCAGTTGGAAGAGGTCAATATTATCGACCCAGATATGTGTTTCTATTCTATCAACTTGTATTTACATTGTGCTTTCATCCACTTAACCATGTGCATCAGCATAATGTGTGTGTCTACAACTGCCACACTTTATAATTTCACATGCACATCTATTTAAAAGCATTCAAATCATGAATGCTCACACTCATTCACATGAAAACTTTAAAGGCATAATCATATTGCCTTCTTTTCATAACAATAGAGCGTTCTTGCTCATTTTCTCTTTCATTATTTTACACTAGCTCTTCCTGAGGAATGGTGTTTGACCCCCTCAATCTAGTGTATATATATATATATATATAACATCATCCCTCCCTGAGATCTTACAGTCATTCAAATGACAAGTTTCATAGGGATACCCATGAATATGTTGTTCTTTTTTGGAACAACCAACAAGAGGTCAATCTTTCCCGTTTTCTATAAAAGCATTCCATTTATCATAAATTTTCACTAGGTATATACAACATTACCCAGGGGATAGCAGATGCCAAACCCTGTCTCTCTACCTCAAATCATTTTTTCCATCAAACCTTCATGGCTATCATCCTTCTCCGGATGTTATTTGAACCATTGGTCTTCTCGAAATTGTCCAAGTACTCTTTTTTTCAAACTCCAGATCAACACCTCATTGATCCTTTGCCTTTTCTTTACAAGGCTATATGCATCAGCATCATCAAAAAATTTATTCATATGGTTATCTTTCTTGTTTTTATTAGTTCATCATTAGTCAAAATGATCCTTGACAACCCTATACCTCAAAACCAACAACAGTCTATTTCAACTATTTATCTCTTTCACTCACATGCATGGACATACATTCAGGTCAATACACACACACACACATTCCTCCTTGGGAAAAACAATTTTATTCATATTCTCATGACCCTTGACCTCTTTTCCAATAGTTATTGATAAATTCCATTAATAATATAGTGCATAATTATTAGACATAGTCAGTAAGGGTAAGAAATGCCAATTCTCTAGGTTTTTTTCCATACGAGGTGTTCGGTCCTTCAGACCATGAACCCCCCAAATCATAAATCAAGTGGATTAATTCCCAACTCATGTTAGGTTTCCAAAGGTGTAACTTATTTCTCCCATCAACACCTGAGTAATTTCATACTCTTAGCATCCTACCTCCCTTACAAAGACTAGAAATAATACAACGGACCTCTTTTATGTATCTTAAAATACTAAAGGGGGTCTTAATGAACATTTCATTCATCCTTGGAACCTCTCAATTCTAGGAAAACACATCATTACCTGATCCATTTACTTATGCTTTAATGGGATAATTAACAATGGGTCTCTTTCACTATGAACTAACTTTAATAAATTTTCCACCAATCCTCCAAGAACGAGGAATTATTCATACATGGCTAATCCTTTTATATAAGAAACTATTATAATTTTTATGGCTCTATCAACCCATACTCATAGACATCATTACAACCTATTTAAAACAATCCAACTCAACTATTCTCTAGACTCATCTAGCCCTATAACAAGGTTCTGCTTCTTATTCCATTTACATTCAAATTCAACCATCAATGCATGTCAACATATCAAACTCATGGAGGAGTCAATGTAATTTTCCAACCAAACAAAAGTATAATTCTCCAACCATAAATCAGCATCTAAGTTTTTTTGTTGTGCAAATTCTAAAATGAATTTGTAGTATTTCATTTCACTAAGATTTTGCAGTTAATATTTAAATTTTAATGCAGAGAATAATTTGTCAACATACTCTTCTTGGCCTTGGTATACCAGTCTTGTGACTGTTCTCTAGCCCATCCAAGCCTAGTGTTTGAAATCTTCTTTGATACCACTTTGTAGCACACCCGACCTCCTAACCCTTACTTAGGTTGGTCGAGTGTCAAAATTTCATCTTTCTTCTTCCTCATTTCTCATCCAACCCATAAATCCAATCTCAATTATGAACCTATAATCATGTTTTACTCCTCTAGATTTTTCCAATGGCTATACTCGCACCCAAATCTGAGCTATGGTTAGAAGGTTATGGAATTCAAAAAAAAATTCTAAGGCACTATGCACGTGTGACATCATCTATGCCATTTGGAATCAACATGGAACACCCTTCATGTCCAACTAACATGGATCCATTGATAGACCCCCATGGTCATGCCTTCGAGCTCCCTGGCCCGCAATATTATCGGGTTCAAATTCACATGTGGAAAATCTTCCACGGGGTGATCAACTCTCCATGTTCCTTTGTTTCCATGCGACAACTAACCTACTGTGAGATCGGACTTATCAAATCAACTACAATTAATGGTCCAGATCTCTGTAGATCTCAGAGATGCTCATCTAATCACTTCACTGGATCATTTTGATTCTACTACCAAAGGACACATGCCTCCCTCCACATGTCACCAGCCACGTGACGACCTCTAATGTTCTTACCCTTGCTAATGTGTCCCTTGACATGACATGCCAATGTGGCACGCTTACTCAGCAAGTTGACATGGCACTCTCCTTTGCACTTGGCCCTTTTGAGGTAACAAGCACGTTTGACAGATTAGACGACTCGAAAGCATTCCAATCAACAATCCAAATCAACACAAGTTCCTAACTTGCATTATATTTAACCACGGGGGCTTCACCTTCTTGACCAATATCTTATCACGTTCATTCTTAAAGGGGTTTTTTAAACTATGAAAAATAGACTCAATATATTGTAGGTATCGAGGGGGATGTTCGTATCGAAGGGTTTATAGGTATTAAGGGGTATAAAAAGGGGTATATAGTAAAAATAGGGGTTTATTTGATTGGAAATATGTATTGGGTTGGGGGGGGGCGGCGATCTAACAGAATGATTTTTATAGGTATTTAACAATATCTATTGAAATCATGGCTATTCTTTAATATCCCACGAACGCAGGTGTTATGTCACAGGCTCACTAAGTGAAGACACCGTGTATTTAACCATCCATTGGACCCAAATGATCTGATGGTCTAGATCTATTGTTCACCAATCCAATGGATTATGCTCATTCGGGCTCGTGCTCGTAGCCTATTGAGCCTAACACACTCATAAATCTTCCCACATGTTGTAGGTTGCGTCAACATGCCACCCACGAGATCGGATGACCCAGAATAACTGAGATCAATGGTCCAGATCCTCGTGGTTTCCTAAGTCTGCATGTCCTTTAACCAACCCCTAGGCCCAACAGATCTAAATATTTGGACCTATTCTTTCGTGCATGAATGGTCTAGATCTTGTCAGGTTCTCGAAATGCGGGGTGGTTGGTGGGTGCTCCTAAGTTCTTATAGGTCAAAGGAGCGATGTTCTCCATAAATCAACATTCCAAGTTTTTCTTAGATCGATGACTCTCATTCTTGTGGGTTCCACATGGCTTGGGTTCCTTGCAACTCTTGACCTTGTGCCTTTGGACTGAACCCATTTTTCATGTCCCGATAATTTTTTCATGAGACCTTCCCTACCCGTGAATATTTCCCCGCAAGTCATGTCTCAACTGTTCTCCACTAATGATCGAGATATACTCTTGACTACTAACAAATAGTCAAGATTTCTCCTTGACACTTAGGGATTTCCTCACTACCATCATTAGCTCATCAAAGAATCGAATAGTCTAGATCCCATGACCTTTGTTACATAGGTTCCACACAGTCCAAGCTTCCATGGTCGGGTTTCATCCTCGCAATTTCACCATAAGGATTACTAGTCAGTCCTTAAGAATCAGACCCATCTAGGTCTAGCTTCCCCTTATGTAGCTCAAACAGGGTTTTTCGCCCAACCCCATTGGTTCTGCAACTCGCCAACAACCTAGATACTGGGTCTTCCTCCTCAACTATCCCTTGTAAGGATTATAAAAGAAACTAGGAAATTTGGGTCCCATGACTTCCTCCACACACTTACCCATAAACCATAGATTTTGTATCTTGCAAACTTTCCATTTCACGCATTTCATTTCTATATGAAAACAACTTTGATCAATTTCTAAGGACTCAAGCTAGGAAATTGCAGGTCATTCTTGCATGCATTCGCTATGTAGAATGGTTTGTGTGGAATCAATCTCATCTCAAGGGACCCACGAGTTCACATAGTCTTACATTCCTAGGTTTTTTACTTTGTTTCCCTTGCATAGGAAACCCAATACAATAGATATACTAATATTCTCCTAGGAAATCTATTCCTGTAGCCAGACATCCTCCTTACATGTTCTTTCCCACAACCAGGAATTCCCATAAATAATACTAGAATAAGGATTCTTACCCTTCAGATCAAAATATAGAATTCATGTGCATCTTTATGTAGAAACACACACTATTCATTTAATCTCATGCTTACACAAACACAAAGAACTATAAATGAATTCATATGTTAAACCCATTAAACAAGTCAATACACTTGTCTGTTCAAAATTGTTGGTTGAGCAGCTAATTGAGGGTGAGCACCTTTCCACCTAACCTTAGGCTCTATTGAACTTAGAATTTATTGAGCAGACCACCCCCGTGCCAAGCCATGATACCACCAGGGAAGCTCAAATATCTCCCAGTAATATTTAGGAAGGTGAAGGTCACTCTCCTTCATTGCCAATCATACATTAGAAAATCCCCTATGACCCACCTACCCCAAGGTCCACGAATCTTGCAGATTTTTTTATATATGGATTCAAGTGCACGAGGAGTTATATCATTGCCTCTACAGTCTCTCACCACCCTCCCTTCTCAGTGTCACTTCCTTTCTCAGGAGACATCACCTTCGCAACCCTCTTGCTTAGGTCAAGTTCTTGGGTATTATCTGCTCCAGGTTACAGTCATAACTCAAATATCAAAAATATGTTCTCCCTGGTTTCTTTCTCTCTATGTTCTCTCCCATGCATCAACAAGACCAGAGTTGTCTTCTCTAGGACACACCAATGCATTTCTTCCCTCTTCCCCCAATATGGTTATCGATTTTCTCTCCCCCTTCCTTCTGTCATAAGGAACTTATGGGGTCAAAGGTGGTACATGTGTACCTAGGATGACAGTTTTCAGTTGTATATCCTTCTCTCTCCATATCTCTCTATTACAGGTGGTTGGTTGCTCAACTACCAACCCTCCTTTCATTAAAAAAATCGCCTTTCTAGATCATAATGTGTTCTCTTACTCATGGTTTCTAGGAAAAAAAAACTCTAGAAGCTATCTAAAACACCCTAGATAACTTTATCAAGGTCTCCAAGGTCACTAGAATGGGATGCCACACTTCATATGCCCAAATTTGTGTGTATATGAATGTGACATGAGCATTTATCAAATCTATCAACATTTTCTACCAGTACTTAGAATAGATCCATGCAGTAGATTATGAACACAATTTGTTTAGATGCAAAAAAAAATCATGAGAATGGGAATATGTCCTGGGATTTCCGATTAAATTATGAAAAAAACAATGACAAGGGTAAGGAATCTACTAATCAAGAGGGATTCATTGAGGTACCTAACAAAAGAAAATTGGCTAAGAAACCTCCTAATCTAGGTCCCTCCAATCCTATTTTAATCAGAAAATGGAACTTTGAGGCATTGGCCAATGAAGAAGGAGGTCCTCCACAGAGGGGCAAGTCATCAGGAGGCACCAAACCAAATCCAAAGATAGATGCCATAATTGAATATGACTTCAAGAAACGGAAGACAAATCCAATGATTCCCAATACCAATTCAAAAATGCCAACACCATAGAGTAGAACATGGAAATTGAAGAAAATTAACTTCAAGATTCTGATAAGAACTCCAAAAAAGAGGAATGGAAATTGAGACACTATAGTTTTACATCTGAACCCTCATTGCAAAGCATGGGGAAACTCATCTAGTTGACCTTCAAATACCACAACTGCAATAGTTGCAAAGAGAATTGCTACGGAATAAATCAAAAGCAAGTAAGTCCCTCTCAAACCCTAGTCAGTATGAAGGGTTAGGCATTAGAACTTCCCTTAAAACTCAAAATAAGGTAAACGTTGAGAAAAAGAAAAGAGGTCACAAGACCTGAAAGAAAAAATTAGAGGAATCTATGGTGCTCCTAGTAGACTTGGGTTAGGCCATAATCTTGATGGACAAGGACCTTTCCTCCCATCCCAAGCTATAAAATGATAGTCCTCTCATGGAATAGAAGGAGTCTGGAAGCACCTAGGAAACATCACATGTTAAAGAAAAGAATATATCAAGAGAAACCAACTATTGTTCTTCTTCAATAAATTGGATGTGATAAGGAAATGATCTTGAATCTAGCCAATAAATGTTGGGATTAATGTAAATTAATAGAAGTGTCATCCATAGGCTTCTCTAGTGGCTTGGAAATACTTTGGAACCCTGATCTGATTAGCTTAGAAAATATTGTGGAATTGGCCAATTTTCTCTCTGCAGACTTCAAAATCAAGAATTCTCTAGTCCAAGGCTCTATAACTAATGTTTATGGCCCCACTAATTTGATTCTCAAGCTATCCTTCTTATATTCTCTCAAGGCCCTAGGGAAACTTTCCTAATATCATTGCTAGTTAGTTGGTGGATACTTCAACATGTTCATCTCTCTTCGAGAGAAGAAATTGGATCTAAGAAGGTTGGATTCTAATAGCACAAATTTTAAAAACCTCATAGTGGAGCTTATGCTCATTGAAATCCAAACTGGAAATAGATGTCACAGCTAGAGAAACAAACGAGGAGGATCTCATCAAATTGATATTAGGCTAGATCTCTTCTTAATGACAAAAGATTTATTTCAAAGGTGCATGCCCCTTGAAGTTGAAATTCTACATTATATGCAGGCTCATATCATTTGCCTATCAAACTTTCCTAAAACTACTATATGTCAAAAAAGTCGAGACCCTTTAGATTTGAAATTTTTTGGTTGGACCACCCAGAATTTATGACAAATATGAAGACATGGTGGACATCAAAAATCTCTAGCCAAGGTCCTATCATGCATCAATTTTAGCAAAAATTGAAACAAGTCAAACAACAAATAAAAAAGTGGAACGGAGAGGTATTCAACAACATCTTCTTTGAGAAAGAAACATTTGAGAAGGACATGGAATCCCTACAAGCCACTATGATTCTAAATGGTAGAAATACAAAGCAGGCATACCAAGAGGAACATCTTAGATGGGAAATTACAACTAGGGAAAAGCAAGAAAAAATATTATGGAAGTAGAAATCCAGGATCCACTCATTAAAATAAGGTGATAGGAACTTAATTTTTTTTCACAAATCCATGCTAATAGGAGGAATCAGAATAGGATCTCCTGCCTAAAATCAGTTATAGGTGAGAGACTCAAAAAATATGACGAAATTACATAGGAATTGAAGGATCATTTAATCCAAATCCTAATTGAACCGATAATGGATAGACAAGACATAGTTGATTCTATATTGGCCTCAATCCCTCCCTTAGTCTCTCCAGAGCATAACCAAAGCCTTCTTATTCCTATCTCCTTTAGTAGGTAATGGCCATGGTCAAGTCCATGGCTTCTGGTAAATCCCCAGGACCATATGGTTTCATTGTTGAAGTTTGTTAAGAACATTGGTCGATTATTTGAGAGGAGGTCTAGAAGGTTTTCAAAGACTCAAGGATCTCAAGTAATATATTGCATGCTTTTGATTCTTATTTCATTACTCTTATTCCCAAAGTGCGTAATCCTCAATCTACAGAAAAATTCAAACTAATTTCTCTCTTTAATGTCATCTACAAAATCATCTCAAAAATCATTGTCAATAGGCTCAAGCCTATCCTACACAAAATTATCTCACCAGAACAAGGAGGATATGTGGAGGGTCATGAAATATTAGATGGAATAATTTCTACCCATGAAACTATTCACTTCATGAAGATCAACAAGACCTCGTGTATTCTTATGAAGTTGGATATGTCCAAAATCTATGACAGATTAAACTGGAGCCTTTTTGAACAACTTATTCTTTCCTTTGGTTTATGTCCAACATGGGTGTCCTCGATCAAAAATATGGTCTTCTCTACTTTATTTTCCATTACAGTTAATGGATCCCCTATCGATGCCTTCAATTCCTCTAAATGTTTTCAATAAAGGGATCCTCTCACCCCCATTATATTCATCCTGTTTGTTGAAGGTTTGAGAAGATCCTTAAAAATTTCCATTCACTCGAACTCTCTCAAAGGAATTTGGCTTCACCCCAACTTGGACCCTCTTTCTCACCTTCAATTTGTTGATGATAGTCTACTCTTAGGTTGTCATATGGTAAATGAAACGCTTTCCTTTAAGATAATCCTCGACTTGTTCATGTTGGTCTCAGGTGATCTTATCAATCAGGGTAAGTCTCTCATTTTTTTCTTCAACACTCCCTTGATCATCCAACACTACATTTCCAAACTCCTTGGTTTCTAGAGGGTCTCCCTTCCTTCCAAATATCTAGGGACTCCCTTGTTGGATAAGTCCCTCCAAAATTCCTCTTGGGAATATCTTCTCTCCAGACTCAAAGAAAAACTATCTAGTTGGACTTTCTACTCTCTCACTCTCCCTAGAAAAATCTCTCTCATTAAATATGTCCTTCAACCCGTGTTTCTTTATCTATTCTCCCCCCTCCAAGGTCCTTAAATCTATTTGATCCCTTTGGTGAGATTTTCTTTATGGTGGTCCTAGTAGAGAATGCAAGTGGGCTCTAGTGGCCTAGGAATACATTTTCCTACCCAAGCAAGTTGGAAGGCTTGGCATCAAAGACCCATAAATAATGAGTAACTCCCTAGCTACCAAAACATGGTGGCATTGGAACAAAAATTAGGGGGACCTATGGAGAAATATTTAGAAATTCAAGTATACCTACCACACCCCGGAGTGAGAAATCATCAAATTGAATGAGGCTGGAACTAGCTCACTTATCTGGAACAATTCCTGGGAAAATAAAGCCATTGTGCAGAAGCAATAATTTGGGAAATCAAATTGGGTGAACAAGCATTATTATAGGACTCCTGGCAATAGAAGCCCAAATTTGACAATAACTCACTTTTATAACAAGTCAAACATAAACTCCACGATTTGGGTACAAAGTCAATCAATACTAGAAAGGATCAGAAGAAATAGCTACATGAGCTTATAACACCTAGGTATCAGACACTACTTGTCTGCCACAACTTTCCAGTGAGGAAGAAACCTTTTTGGAATCTTATCTAAAGGAAATTAAAATCAACTTTCTCAAGGGCATGGATATACTTCAATGGGGCTCTCAAGGCCATAGTAATTTCATTGTCAAAAGGGCATATGATATGGAATCCAACCACGATACACTGCAATCAAAAGTCATTTGAAAGAGGGCCTGGAATGTGGAGCTATGGCCAAAAATATCATCTTTCCTTTAGCTTATTGCCAGAAGAAAAACCCTTACATGGGATCACCTTATAGTTAAAGGATTTGAAGATCCATCCATATTTTGTATGTGTGGAAATTAGAAGGAGATTGTCCACCTCTTAAACATTTGTGAAGAGGTCAATAAATTGTGGGACATAGGAGAAATCATATTCAAGAAATCGAACAGAGACAGGGGAAACATTCTACAAATCTTGGGGAACTAGAGGAAAACTCTCTACAACAATCCCATTCTTAACAAGGCATTGAGTATTTTTCCTAGTCATCTCCTATAGGTTGTCTGGAAGGAATGCAATCACGAAATTTGCAAGCAATAGTATTGAAAATAAGATGACACCTAGAGCACAATACAAACCTCAATTCATGAATATGTTGGATCCTCTCCTTGACCAGCAAATATAAACACTCTCCAAGGCAAGGAACTTCTTATTTTCCAGGAGTGGCAATTCAAGCTTGATCCTCAAACCTCAACTTGGACTCCCAAAAAGACAAATCCTTCCCCTGATAAGTCAACAAGACTACTTATTGGATATGTCAAGCTAAATTTCGATGCTCCACCCAAAGGCAATCATAGACTATCCAGAGTGGCATGTGTATTCATAAATGTCAGTGGTGCAATTATTTTTGTGTTTTCTCATAATTTTGGGTGAAGTAATAACAACTTCATTGAACTAGACGAAATAATCAGGGGCCTCTCTCTTGCTATCCACTTAGACTTCCAAAGTCTTGTGGTGGAAGGGGATTCTACTATCATCATTCAGACCCTCACCGGACTTCTCTATGGCTCAATTCCAAACAAGGTATCCCTCAATTGGTGTCTATATTCTAGGTTCTCTCATGTCACATTTCTATTCGAACCTTTTTCTAGCATCATCCCTTCCCACGTGTGTCGAAAGGCCAATATCCTAGCGGATTGATTGGAAAATTTGGGGATTGACTCTACATATTAGGATCTTGTGATGTGATTGAAATATTTGAGGAAAGACCATCTTTATGAAAACTACCTAAGGATTAACCAATTGGACAACAACTCCCAGGATATGGTGATAGTCGTGGTTATAGATGCTTCCGTCACATGGAGAACAAAATCTTGATATCTTCCTCTCGCCCTTATACCTCTGCTTGACTGGTTCTGGGAGCGTACATCCACAATTATGTAAATTCATGAGATGGTAATGGTTATTCTATGTCATATGATGGATAAGGAAAAAATTAGTACTAAAGGTTCAATGATATTCCCTTGCGACGACTTTGGCATCAGGAGTCTGTGAGGTGAGAGTAATTTTGATCTGCTATGGGACTGGGAGATGATGAATGCAGGTGGTTTGTATTATTTTAACCAAAGGGGTAATTGGTCGATGGTGCAAACCATTTTTATAGGACCTGGACCTCCTTTGACTTGGTATGCCTAGCCAAAATGGGTTGTCTCCTTCCCTACTATGTTGTTTGTGTCCAATATTTACTAGCTCTTTTTTTACATGCATTATGACTTAACCTGGACAATAGTCTCTATAGCATTTGGGTCCCTAGTGCACTCTCTATTGTGTGTTGTAAAGGAGTTTGGATTTTGGAGGCTATTCATTCCTCCCAAGCAATTGTTTGGATTTTTTTATGTGCAGGGGGACACTTGGAATTTTTCCTCTAGTTTTCTTGCTCCATGAACGAGTGCTAACTATTTTATTTTCATCCACTGTTGTGGTTTGGAAGTGGTTTTCTAAGGTCTTTCAAGTTTAGAGGGGGTGGGTTGTTTATGCCTTTGGGAGCGTAAAATTTATGTTCTTGTGTCCTCAACATTCAACTCTAGGTATGGTGGATAAGACAAATTTTGAGTTCCTTGGGTCAGGTCATCAGCGTACGATGCAAAGAGGTAAATATAAGGCTCCACCCAATAGGCATGCCATGACTCTCTCTCATTGTATAGATGTGGAAAGGGTTGCATTGTAGGCCCATCATCCTTTCAACCAAAGTATACATCAAGATATCCAACAAGAAGTTGAAGGTTTAATAGGTTATGTTAGGCAGAGGTGCCTCCATACGTCTAAACAACAAATCAAAGCAGAATTTCGGGATTGGGTCTCAAACTCTATTTTTTCCAGGTCTTGAGGCGCAAAAGTGTTTCATGCTATGGAATTTTATTAGATAGTCGAGACTCTAGTTTCTATTTCACTGGAGAACCAGGAGCATCATGAGCCAAAAACACTGGACAAATTAAGAATATTGAAATCCAAGTTCACAGTGTTGTGTAGGGTCATCTTTGGGATTAGTTTCAAGGTCTCTGACTAGGATCCAGGTAAAAAGGAAGACACAGTGGAGGTCATGGGAACTCCTGATTGACATGGAACCAACTCCAACCTAATAATCATTGAATATGAACCAAGGCATAAGATGTCAGGCAAAGACAAAGGGCCATAAGTATCTTCTCATCCAGGCCCTTCTAAACACAATCCACCATGATCTTGCTATATGTCAATAATGTTATGTTTTTAGTTGTTTTTCTATTATATTTTGGTTTTAGTTTGATGTGCTTGAGGTGATACATTGTTATAGCTATGAAGGATTTCTTATGATTGTTTTAAACAATTTGGGGAATATTTTGAAGAGAAATTTCAGGTCTGGTTTCCTTTTTGGTAGACCTTAGATAGCCATGTCTATAATATTTTTTGTATCATAATAATAAATAAGTAGTCATCTTACAAAAAAAAAAGGATACATCATCCCCTTGTGACTTCTCCACAAGTTAAGCTACAAATGAACACTTCCAACATATTGATTTACCATAAATAAATATGGTTATAATTTGAATCTAAACTTGATTTTTCAAGACAAGGAAAATGCATATATATATCATGGTTGGAAAATTGAGAGTTGTGATTGTTTTTATAATATATACATTAATCCTTCCTATCACTATTGGAATCATTAATTTCTCTACACTTGAGCAACTTTCGAATAAATACTTGTTTGTTCAATAGCTAATTGTTGACTTATGGGTGAGGAGTGGCAGGAGCAGGAGGGATCATTATTGATCTCGAGGGAAAAGAGGAAAATTCATATATATGGGGTCTAGGGAAGGCTTCTAACAATCAAGTAGAAGCACTTGCCTTGTTCCGGGGTTTGAGGATTATTGATGAGAGAAAACATAGGATATTAATCATCATCAAAGACTCAAAACTAATAATAAAATCTATGTGTAAAGGTATAAGGAAAAATAAAGTACACTAATGAGAACCCTACATAGGATAAAAAAAGAAGTTGATGGGTTCGATAAGGTAGAATTATTCCATGTGTTAAGGTCATTGAATTGGAAGGCAAACAAATTAGCTAATGTTGAGAGCAAGCTCGATTAAGGAACCTTTCGAGATAAGAAGGGACAACCATGGTTCCCAATTCCTTAATATTATGGTTAAGAACAAGTTTTAGAAAATTTATTATTGGGGAACTAAGCCACCTACAACATTTATTCATGAAGAAATTTATTATAGGAATTGTTGTACGTGTTAAACCGTCAATATGTCAAATCACATGCATCAAACCAACACCTTCATTTGATGTAGGAGAGTGTGGTGTGCACTTCACACAGAAGGCATTCAATGAGAGTGATCGTTCAATCATCTTTTTCCATAATTTCCCTTATAGGTGGGATAATGGATGAGTTTCAAGGTGGACTGAAGTAGGTTACACTTCACGGGAGCATTTTGTAGCTGCAAACTTGAGGTATTTTAAACTTGGAACCTCCTCTTGAACCTTTGGAAAATTTGAGGAACAAGGTGTTAGCGCAATTGGAATTTGGAGTGGGTGATGTTGGGGATTAGGTGTAACCTAATACGAAATAGACAAACAATACTACAAATAATTGAAGAGGAAATAATATTTCAAAGACAAAAGGTGGCGTCTAAAGACACTGTTACAACACTTAAGCACAACATGTTGTGATCAGAACATCACAATGCATATTGGACATGTTATACACAAAAATGATATCTCCATGATGATAATGACCCATTAGGTATGTTATTTATTGCTTCAATATCTAACCAACTTCCTTGAAATCGGGAAGATCTTGTACACATATGATCATCAATTGTTAGAGTTGACTCTGTCAAATCCATGTTGTCAATCAAATCAACAAGGATGCTCGACTAGATCGTCCATGCCTCCAAATCATAGTCAATTGCTCGGCTGGTCAATCCACCGATCAATTATCTTCATCTCCTGGTCAACTCTCTGACCAACAGACTTGTCGACTACTTGACTGACTAATGCAGAGATCTAGTTGATCGCTTGACCAATTATTTCTAGATGTAGGTCGATCGCCCGATCAACTGATTCCAAGAGAAGTGTGATGAACCATCATGACTTTATGTCCCAATACCCACCCATCAACACACAACTTTGAAGATTCAGGAGGTCAAATTACCTCATCATGACACCCACCCATAATTGCAGCTTTCTAAATCCCAAGAATCGTACGGAGCTTGATAAATCTAGCTTCAGATAAAGGCTTAGTGAAAATATTGGCAACATAATTATCTATTATACAAAATTTAGGAGAGGCAATGTTCTCATGAACCAATTGTCTCAAATAGTGAGCATGGATCTCAACATGCTTCATCTTACTCTGGGAAACATGATTGTCAGCAACCTATATGGCACTCTGATTATCACAATAGATTATAGTCGAGGTATAAACAAGAAGGCCAAGTTCACTTATAAGTTGGCGGATTCATACTACATTTGTACTTGCATGAACGGTGCCACAGTATTCTTCTTATGTAGTCAACAAGGAGACTACCTTCTATTTCTTACATGAACACACCAAATTTTCAATGATGAAGTAAAACACATAGCCAAAAGTGGACTTTTGATCATCATTGTCTCCATCCCATTCAAAGTCAGTGAACTTGAATAACAAATCTAAACTTCGACAATATTATATACCAAAATGAGTGGTACCCTTGAGATAATGGACAATTTGTTCGATTTATTTCCAGTGTCTTTCTCTGGGGCCTTGCATAAACTGAGAAACCATGCTAACAACAAAGGAAATTTCAGGTCGACTATGAGTAATATAAATAAGATTGTTGACTAGTTGTCGATAAATTGTAGCATCGACTTTAGGAGATTGACAAGTTTTTGTGAGATTGGCACTAGATTGAAAAGGAGTACCATAGGGATTACAATTGACCATCACATATTTAGATTGAGAAATGAAAAAACCATCACATAGTGGTAATACTTGAAGACCTAAAAAATAAAGTAGAGTACCAAGATCGGTCATGTCAAAAGAGTCGACAAGTTGTTTCTTCAATCTAAGAATGAGATTAGTGTTATTGTCGGTAATGACAAGGTCATCAACATATACAACAACAATCAAAGTGTCTCCATTGGTATGGAGTACATACAAATTGTGATCATATTCACAACATTTGAAACCAAGTCGAAGAAATAAATCGTCGATCTTAGCATACCAAGCTCGGGGAGCATACTTCAAACCATAAAGTGACTTCTTGAGTTGAAAAACTAGGTTAGAATATTTCACAAAACTAGGAGGTTGTTCCATGAAAATTTATTCAAATAGGTCTCCATGAAGAAAAACACTCTTCACAAACATCTGATGGATTTGCCATCCAAAACAAGCAGCAAGAGAAAGAATTAGTCGTACAGAGCTCATCTTTGCAACAGGGGGAAATGTTTTAGTGTAGTCAATACCTTCGTGTTGAGAAAATCCCTTCACAACCAAGAAATATTAATGTCATTCAACAACACCTTTAGAGGTAAATTTAGTCATGTAGACCCATCAACACTGTTAGAAAACAGGACTGTGGAGCAATAAAATAAAACAAATGCAGAAACAAAACATAGAAGACACACAATACAAGAGAGACACAGATTTACGTGGTTCACCCAGTGTGGGCTACGTCCACCAGAGAAATTGCCAGGTCCTTCCTTTATTATTATCCAGCACTTTAGAGGTAAATTTAGTCATGTAGACACATCGACACTTCACAACATTATTTCCTTATGGTCGGGAACTAAGTCCCGCGGTGATTCTTCTACAAAGATTCATTTTTTTTTCTACATAGATTGTTCCCATTCAAGTCATCCTTGAGGATCTAAGTAGATGACATGATCATAAGTTTCAAGTACATAATTCATCAACACAAATTTGGTATGTTGCTTTTGACTTCAAGTTTGTCGCTCGAAGGAGGAAATATCAATCGCATCATGTTCAATAGCTTCAATTTTCTTGGCAGCCCATCTAGGTAGATAATAAAGGGGTGAATTGTTGTTCATAGCAGCAAGTCGATTAGAAGTTGAAAAATTTTTAATTGATGGAGATGGTGGACTAGTCAAAACAGATATTGATGGATGAATCGACTCAGAGGTTGATGGTCTAGTTGAATGAATTTCACTATCCAGTCGAAGAGTTGAAAAAAGGAACATGAGAACTAGAGTTCAAAACAACATCAAAAGTGATCATCATGTAGAAATCCGTAGGAGGCATTCAACAACTTGATGCTAGAAGAATTCCCATCAAACCATACATTTAGCCCATTAATGATTTGTCTTTGGACAAGACTAAAACAATCTATAGGATTTCAACTCTTCAGAGCAGCCCATCATGATGCAAACATGATTCTTTTCATCCATATTCTTTTGTAATCATTGGAAATATGATCCCAGGAAATAGATCCAAACACACAAAAGTGGTCGATGGAAGGCTTCTTCCCACACCATCATTCGACTAGAGTCACCAAAGGAACAACTCGAATGAGAAGCAATTAAGAAGATAGTTTGCACAATATATTGCTTCCTGTGCCCATATGAGGGGGGGGGTAGATCTTTAGCCTGCAAAATACATCTATACATTTCAACTAACATCTGATTCATAAGTAACATGATGTCATTCTATTGAGGTGTTTGAGGAACGGACTGCTATCACACCAAATCCGACCCGTATTCTTCAAAAGGACGATTTACATACTTACCACCATTGTCCGATCTCAAACACTTGCGGGTAGGCCACATTTCTTTTCAGAAGAGGCTCTAAATTCTTTGAAATTTCAAAGACAAGATTCTTATTCTTCATAAAGTAAACCCAAGTGAAACGAGATCGTTAATGAAAGTAAAGATATACCTTTAACCTTCCATGGATGGTATATTGATGCAACAGACAACATTGTGTACCAACTACAAGAGGTTTTGTGCTCTCCACACTTTGTTAGATTCAGTGGGTGCTCAAGATTTCCAAGCACACAACCTTTACACACTCCTTCAAGGGGAAATACTTTAGGTATACCAACAACCATTTTATGAGTTGTCATCAACTATAGACTTTGAAAATTTAGTTGTTTGAGTCGTTCATGCAAAGTTAGACTTCACTCATCAAGCAGGAGAAATAAGAGAAGGTCTGGTGTTGAGCTCCAGATGTTCCAAAAATTTCATAATTTGTCTTTGGGACAAGAAACCCTCCAAATGTTAAATCAACCTGAATCTTCTTCAAATCTCAAAGAAAGAACCGATCTAGACAGAACTCAACAATATTACTTGTCTTTGTTAACTGAGCAACATACAACAAATTTGCACTGAGTTTTGGCACATGATAAATGTCGACATGTTTTCAATGTTGACAGGAAACATCACCTTGACCAGTGATATCGAGAGCAAAATCATCGGCAATATAAATCTTCCTCTCCTCAACTTCATTCAAGGATGTGAACAAGGAGCTATCCTTAGATATGTGATGAGTGCACCCAGAGCTCCATTCTACTACCCATTCATTCTATGCAAAATAAAACAACAAGGCTTGAGAAGTTTCAATTTTGGAAGGTGAAATTATCAAGTAATGCAAGGAACAACAAACACACATCTCCTTTAAGGCATTTAAGCTTCTCTTATAAATCGCCTCTCTTCTTGTAGAATACCTTTTCCACATGTCCCCGTATTTCCAACAGCATCACATGTTTTATTCTTTCTACTTTGAAAAGGTGCATTTTGTTTTCCCTTTAGGTTTTGGTCGAGGAACCAGGTCTGTAGTAGGGTGTCAAACCATCCTCTTCCTTATGATTCAAATTTCCTTTCCCTTGGAGCAAGTAAGTTTGATGTTTGGCCACCAAGATTGCCTCTCTTTGCTAACTGTATGATCACTATCAAAATACCATACAAATCTTCAAAGGTGTAATCCTTACCATCTTCCTCTCATGTTTTCCAGTTGGTGTGGAGTTTTCCAAAATGAACACATCTAATGGTGTTCTCAAATTCATCATGACCACCTTGATGAGTTGTCCATCGTGTTTTTGAAAATTCTTCCCACATTCTACCAATTTCAATGAGATTTCCTTTGCACACACAAGATAGTCCTCTATTATGTCAAAAGAATGAGGATCGAAAGAGATCAACTCCTCCTAACCGAGATGGTGTGGCTTTCATTGACTCTATTGAACAACAACTTCATCTTCTTCCAAACTTAATGAGGGAAGTTGATTCCACTACTGTGAAAATGAGTCTCTTTCAAGATATAGGTCATGATGACCACCACAACCTCATCCTTCTTACCATCAACAACTAATTTGCTTTGATCGTCTCTGCTGGATTTGGAATCACGCCTTCATATATTGTCATAGTCCTTTAATCTTCAGTAAGGTTTCCATGTTCGATGCCCATAATGCATAATTTGATCCGTCAAAAACATAAATCAATATTTAAGCCATATTCATATCTAGATAGAAATATATCTATTTCAACAAGTTCCAATAGGAAAACCATCGGCCTAGAGTCGATCACACAACAGATCAAACTCAACAAGGCTCAGGGATACTGTGTGAGGGTTCCAAATCATCCACTCATACCATGTTGGGATCAGTGTAACCCGACAACAAATAGACAAACAATATTATGATAATCTAAGAGGAAATAAAGATTAAGATTAAAAGGTAGTGCCTGAAAGACACCATTACAACACTTTAGAAAAGCACATTGTGATCAAAACATCACAATGCACATTGGACATCTTGTACACAACAACAATATCGCCATGATAATAATGAACCATTAGGTCTATTATTTATAGCTACAATATCTACCAACTTCCTTGAAATTCCGGAGGATCTTGTCCATATATAAATGTCAGTTGTTAAAGTTGAATCCGTCAAATATGCATTATAAAGTTGTCTTATACATGCTCAACTCAACTATCCATGCATCCAACTTCAGAAGTTGATTTCTCACTATTCAATCCAATCGACCAACCATTCAGATGTTGGCCTAATTATTCAATCGATGTATCTGTTGACTACTGACCTGGACTAGTGTAAATATATGTATTCCATCACAACCGAAATGTATGTAGGTCGATCACCAACCCGACCGACTGTGACAGTGTATTTAAACCATCATGACTTTTGAAGTTCCAAATGTGATGGTCAGCCATTGACCTCATTTGGTAAAATTATTCTCAAAAGTATTCTATTAAGTATTCTTATGGGGGTAGCATTGAATGTAAATGATATCTTTTAGAAATTTAAGAGGTGGAACTATTGGCATGGGGTGAGTGTGTATTTCTTTGTTTCAAACAACGATATTGTGTTGGGTTGGGAAGCAATCAATAGCTTATTGAATTGGAATATAGGTGTGCAATGGGAGGAGACATTGACTCATAGGCATGTAGGTCATTTCTTGTGAGACAAATGACATTAAAAGAATTTCCAGGACTCGGGAAGCCATTATCACTAGAAACAAATTACCTATAGCAGAGGTAGCCGAGAAAATTCAAGCATGCGAAGCAAGCAATGATAGGGAAGCAAATAAGTTATAACAGAGGTAGCATAGAAAATTCAAGCACATGAAACAAACAGGGACAAGGAAATAATATTGCTTATGGATATAGTGCAACATCAAAAGCGGGAAATTGTTGAGTTGAAGATGGAATGTACCACGCTTAGGCACACTATTAATTAACTGATTAGTTGCCAAAATATGGAATCTCCTATGGCACACCTCTCTATTGACTCCTTAGAGAAACAAGGAAAGAGAATTGGTGCAGCAATAGTTGTCAGACATGGGAGTGGAATTTGAGGAACAACACTTAGTCAACACTGAACTCAAGCTTTATTGACCCAGACATTTCTTTAAGTTATATTTATCTATTTCAAAGTTTGTCTTTTACTAGTAGTTTCTATAGAATATACCTTTACATGGGCAGTCAAGAATAATACTCTAGAACTAAATATAATGTCATAGATAGTAAGGCACAAATTTTGAACATGCCTGAACTTATTTTGAAAAACATTTTTCTGATACATACTAGCTTGTTGAACAATGCAATCCACACCACTTTGATAATATAAAAATATTCCTTCTCGCTAAAAGAAATAAACAAGAATTATTATCTTATGGGTGATTCGGTGAACAAGAAAACATGCATGTATCCCCATACATTGCAAGTTTAACATGAGAAAGTATATCCCCAATTGATATAACAACAAGAAAGCATGCATCTACTACCATGCATTACAAGTTTAACTAGAGAAAGTACATCTGCATTATATTATCTTTAGATTAAATAAAGATAATTGCATAGTATTTGCAAATATGTCCCTCATTTTGGATGTTATCACTCAATCCAAGAAATACATGGAGACTCGTTATCACATTTTTATGTTATACTTTAGTTTGTACTTCTTGCACATCATTGTTTTCAACATTGTCTCATTTTTTCACAGCTACAATCTTGTGTAATGCACCTCTATTGCAATTTTTAGCAATTTTTATTTTGAGAAGGCTATCTATATATCAATATTACAATATTTATAGTTTAAAATATTTAAACATTAAAAAAAAAAAAAAAAAAAAAAAAAAAAAAAAAAAAAAAAAATTTATTTTCTATTTTTTATTTTTATCTAACTATTGGTGTATTTAGATTGAGAAATCAAAATTTACCTGTACCAAATGTAATGGGCCATTTTCCCTAGTTTAGAAAATCATATTTAATTCATGGAACATATAATAATTGTCCTTATAAAGAAAGAAAATCCATGCATATTATTGATTAACATGATTTTTAGCATAAAAATACTTCCTCGTAGCAAGATAATATCCAAGAATGCAATTCATTACCGAAGTAAAATTTAAGAGTCAATCAATATTCAGCTTGGTCGATAATGGGAAAAGATTTCATTTTTTATATTCATTCAAATAAAAGTACATGTGCAAGGACTTATCTTTGACAGTGCTTGGCTTCGGCCATGGACATCTGATTAATGGACATTCCAACTTACTTGCATTGAATAGGGATGAGTTCATTCTACTAGCCCTCCCACCCAAGTAAAACGCTTGTCAAAGTTCACCTCTATATTAAGATACAAGATCTTCTCTGTATCAAGAGCACATCTATTGATTTCCCTCTCATGCCCTCTCAAAGTAAAATTTATCATCTTAAATTGTATATAATGAGTCCAAATACAGAAACTAGACCACTCCTCACATTTTGATTCATATCTTTTTACTATTCCAACACTTTACACATTTACAAGAGAAAGTAATTAACCTTTGACTCATATATTATATCTTTCAAATATATTCTTCTATTTAATGCATGGAGAAATCAGTTACTGACTGGAAGTGCCACTAGAAGAAGAACCCATGGGAAACTCTTGTTTCTCCTAAATCATCTTGTGTAGTTTTAATTGCAGGTCTAGATAGTGGGTGAACTATAGCACTCAAGTAAGAACAAAAAATGAAGACGAATGAGCTAGTTGAAAATGAAGGTGTCCATTCAAGCATGATGATGGAAAAATTAGGAGAGGATGGAGAATAGGGAGGAATTCTAGCAAAGATAGAGGTTGCAATGATGGAGATTGCATCCACCATTGCAAAGATAAAGATTACAATTAGGGAAAAGGAGAAGAGTGTAATGCTTCATATTATTTAATAATAATAATAATAAATAAATGGTCTTAGAATTAATAAATGATAATAATAAGTTGAAGTAAAAAGAATACCTCATAATAAATAAATAAGAAACCATAATAAAAGCAAAGATTAAAAAAGAAAAAAGAAAGAGATTTCAATTACTTAAAAAGGATAAAAAAAAAAGCTAAATTAAGAAAAGGCTAAAATCCTGATGATTAATTACTTAATGACAAGTGTAACTCATGCATGGAACTACGGTGGGTGGTTGGTCAATAATAGGGAGGAGCCCCATGCTGGCTCTCCCCTGGGTCTGCATCCCTCAACTCTCTTTTAGTTACCGCACGTGGATCCTCCCATTGATCTTCTTTGCCCAGAAGCCATCACCTCCACGGAGCCCTATCTCTTTTTTAGAGCCTATTTTCAAGATTTTTATAGCTGGGAAGATCCATTCCTCCCATTGATCTATCTATGAGTGTGGATCGGGCTACTTTCTGGCTAGTGGTCATGGTTCCTCATTTACTGGTGCAAATTCTCTCGCATCAATCTCTCGCATTGCTCAGAACATTATTTTTTCCCAGATTCGTCCTTCCTTTGGGTGGTGAAGGGGTTTCGGTGGTGTTTTAGATCTTGCTACTTTTGGTTGGATCAGGGATCATATGTCTGCGTCCTTTCTCTATGAGTCATCGGTACTTTCTCTGTGGATCTTTCTCCTCCTCATGCAAGTTTTTTTGGATCTCCATTTGATTTCTCTTAGGTGTCTCGGGGCTATGTTAGGATCTGATGCATTCCATTGACTTTGGTGTCCTTGGGCTTTAAGGATGAGTGTCGAGTTCAACCTTTATGTAGCGAAATCTCTTGTTTTGGCCCCTCTTTTCTGAGAGGTTAGAATTCCGCTCAGATCTGGTCCATTCCACATTTGGGTTCTCTTGAAGGTTTGTTATGTCTCTGCTTCCTCAATGAGGGTTTCCCTCGAAGGTGTTTTTCTCTCCTCAAGTTTGTTGGAGCATCTGTGGTTTGATGTTTCACTGTGATCACCATTCTTTGTTAGGGCTCATGCCATTGACGGCAGGTATATGCTTGAGGTCCCATAAGTGTGATGTTGTTGCCTAGTTCAACACTTTGAGGTCCCTTCTATTGGGCGGTAGCTTCTTTTGGCCTAGGTTGTCTCTATATGGTTTTTACCCTTTCACACCTCGTGTCAGCCGGTATGAGATCTATTTACTGTCCGAATTCGGTCTTCCAAATTTCCTTAGAGTTTTCAAGGGATTGCATATTGGTTTTATTTTTCAGAGTGGGGGACCTTGATTGTAGGAGTTTTATCCTCAGTTTTTTGTGTGGTCTTTGAGACCGATATTGTATTCTACTTTGTGACTTTTTAGTATTTTTTTGCCCTCTCAGGGTTTACATCCTTTCCAAAGGGTGAGTTGTGCTTTATGCATCTACGTAATGTAATTTGGTTCTTCAATGAATAAAATTCATGCTTTTTTCCTTCGGGTAAAAACTCATGCATGGACCTTCTTGCATGGATGGGAAAGAAGAATTCTATATAATAAAGGTGCAGAAGAAAGTATGACATATTTTGCTTGTGCAATTTGAGGAAAAAGCCTTGGAAGCTGGCATAGGTAGTTGATTGAGGACTCAAGGGCTCTGTGAATCAATTGTGATGATTGAGGGGTTGGTTGGGAGAAGATTCATCCCCCACACTCTATTGTGGCATTTTGGATCAAATATTAGAGCTAATGGTCACATCAATAAGTGTTATATGAGTTGATTTCTTCAACTATCAAGTAAGTTTATCACCATTCATTTCTTCTTGTGAATTATGTAATCAAAGATTAATGCATCTTTATGTGTTCAGTTAATGGTTGCAAATTTCTATGTTTATTTATGCATTTAGATTTATTAAAAGTTTGAGCCATTACATATAATAGAGGAAGGTTTCTACTCTAATGGACCTTTGAGCTTCCATGTTCTCAATAAGTGATAAGTTATTTAATCATAATCTAAAATAGAGTTATTATAGTTGTTTATTTGATTTATGATCAAAGTCAACAAACCATATATATTACTTGAATTGTATGCAAAATTGACTATGTATGTCTCAGTTTTCCATAACTCCAAAATTCTAGTATCTCCAACAAAACGTCCCTACAAAATTATTATTGAATGATTGCACCAATATTTTATAAAATCGTCGAAATAAAAATGGGGTTTCGACCCTGCTTCATTTTTTGGAGACATATATCTTTCTGCTACAAGTTGTGGATAGATTATGAGAAAAGTAATTACTTGAACCATTTGGTTGGTTACATCCCCGCCTTTCAAATTATGAGACAAGTATCATTTCTTGATATATATATATATATATATATATATATATATATATATATATATATATATATATATATATATATATATATAGTTAACACAATTAACTTTGTTAACTAATCTTTGTAGTCTCTTAGTTTCCTCGTCAACTTAATTGGATCGCTCTAGATCACATATTTATCAAATTCATTGATTGAAATAATTAAAGAGAGGTCCATTTTAAATGAGTAATTGAAGAAGATATTTTTAAAATTTCATTTGAATGCATTGGTTGAAAAAGGAACACAGTGTTTTTATATGTTTTCATGGTATTATGTTGGTACGTATTTTTATAAATTTCAATTGATTGTATCGGTTTAAAATGGAACAGTATTTTTATAAATTTCATTGAATTATGTTGGTTGAAAATATAATTCAACTAATAAATATTTTATGTTATAATAATAATAATAATCTATCCTAAGGTCATGTCCGCTAAACACCAAATTGGTGGATGAGACCCAAGAGTTCATGACAAGGACCCTCCACGGAACGCATTTTGATCGCTAAAGTCTCCAGAGAGGTATACATACCCTACTCCCTCTAGATTTTGAACATGACCTCTAGGAGGAAACACATACATGTCCATTAGGCCCACTTACATTGTATTTATCATAATTATAATATATTTTTATAATATGGTTTTATGGTTAGAAAATACTTTTGACACTGTAGATATATTAAATATGATTTTAAATTGTTATTTATCATATTAATACAACATATATTGTATTATAATATGATATTTCTATGGGTATATTGTTGACGCGGTCTATGTGACCTTAATCAACAGCAGAGGTTACCCCCTGTGAGAAGTTTCAATTAGACCTCACATTGTTTAGAATAAGAAACCCATTCAAATTCTTGCCCAACAACCATTATTGGTTTTGGGGTTTACTTAATGTGGCCCCGTCCATTGATGATGATTTATACGCTACAGAGTCAAATGAAACTAACCTAAGATGGCTATGCATGTGTCCGTATTGAAACTAATGGTAACAAAGCAAACACGTGATCGATCCAAGTGGATATTCGCGGCCACCCACCTATTCCAACTAGCTCCTCGTGGTTGTTTTTTGTTCAACATCGCTTCTTTGTATTATTGCTTTGTAAATTGTGGTTCTATAATTTATGGTTTTATGGGAAGCCCCACATCCTCCGTGGATAAGGTGGGTTCTCTAAATCCAATTGGCTTATTTTGTATGTTTTCATGTCGATACATCTTTATGTACTCCGTAATGCTTTGGGGCCCTGGTAAATATTGTTGTTTTTTCTCATACCAACTCGGTAGATGGGAGTCGAGTTTGATGGTGGAAATGTGTAGTTATTCCAAATACCTTCCAATGGCTATCACGTGTCTAAAAAATGTAGGGTTGTATGCAAAATTTGCCAACCCTCAAAATTGAGGTACCAACAACTAACTTTCTAACCATAGGGCCCACATGACTTTGGCGCTTCACCTTCTAGGATAGGTTTTTGATGACTAGGGTTTTAGCATTCATGAGTAATATCAAAATGCCTCTTGAGCCTCATTGTAATCCATTCTCATTTAAATGATGCATTACAATGTTTCAATATCTCTGCCCTCATAGATAAATACCACCATTCGAGCAAGTGTTTCGGGCCTGGTAGCTTTACAGCCAACCTATTTCATTATTTTCTAATAAAAGATATCGTTTTCCATCGATATCTGTGTTATTCTCATATCTTTGTGTTTTATTGTATTTATTCATTAATCAGCCATTCCACTCTAAACTGGGATTATGTTATCAGATTACCGCTCTTCATTTATTTTTCTCCTGCATGTCCCCATAAGATTTGGGTACAACAAGTTGGGACTCCAACCAATCTAACCATATTACAAGATCGGTCGCTACGAGCCCGGACAAAACCCATGGGGGACCAAAAGAAAGATGATGGAGCAGAGATCCTATTAAAATGTTTCTCGAGGAAGCCCTCGCATGACAAAAGAACAAAATGATGAACAACTTCACCTAGATCCTTCACACGCCTACCGGCGAAGCATTCATCAAGCAACACATGCAAAACCCCTTTCAAGGTACAAGTAAATTTTGATATTCTATTATTTTAAGACCGAGATGCGGATGTTGTAGATAAATGTTTGAATCTTCAAGGATATTTTTCGTCTCGCAATTTTTTTCGATAGGGAAAGATCACTTTTGCACTCTAAGGTTGTTGTTCCCCTATGTTATCATGGATACTTGTTTCTAAGCAAAGGGTCAGTGGAGAATCTGCCAATGTTTGTGGTGGCCTTATTGGATTCCTTCCGCGATGCCATTAAAGAACAATACTAAATTTTTGGAAGCTACGAGGACCAACACACAAGATAGACCACCTCCTACGCCAAGAAAGGGATCCGTGATGCAAGCACTGTGATTTCTACCTCAATATTTTCCATACCCTACGCACTCAAATTGGGTATCAAAGACTCGAAGGCTATCCGGTGCCTTTCAATGGCTTCCAGCTTACTTCCAGACAGATACATTCAAACATACTGAGTTCCCCGAACATAGCTCATTGGGCACGAATTTACGTGATACATTGTCAAGATCGAAAGCGAATTTAAACCGTGGAGAGTTTGATCCCTAATATATCTGAACTACAAACAGCAAGGAAAAGGTAACCCCAACCCACATACCAAGGGACTGAAGCCAGATGGTTGCCCTAAGGGACAACCAATCCAAGCCGCAGCACACAAGAAGGCAATGAGAAGACTAAAAAAGGACACGGAAAATGGTGTGGAGTACCTATAAATTCTATTGGCACAATACCGGCGAATGTCGCTTCCAAGGCCCCTTTGTGGTCGTTTCAAGGCTTCCGAGTCGTGAGGTCGCATTTTTTCATGATTCAAATATTGAAGGAGAGAAGAGAATTATCGGGATGTTGAACTCTAATGCCATCACGCTACTACCAAAGTTTGTCCAAGCGAACCAGAAGAACTGTGAGGAAGGGGAAGCCTCTTTCACTCACATATGCGGGGTCAAGGGGTTCCAATTCATTTCTATTGTTGATAGCGTAGGTCAAAAAGAACCTATTTTCAGTATAGGGTCGCCAAGGTACTTGACCTACTAACGACATCACACCCGCAGCCTCTACAATCATCTGGCTTGGCTTCACCAAGGAAGAGATCTTATGTCACCTAACAAGAATGCTTTGTCTCTACTTCAAGATCAAGCCTTTCAAAGATGAGGTACCGTGGGTGATATTTCTCCCTTGAAGTTTGTGATGTTCTTTTGAACGTCCATATTTGTGGTGCTGGCCAGTGTTGTGTATGAGTCTAGACCTCATGTGTTATTATTATTACTTGGGTAGACACTGTATGAAGATCTCAAAGGTAGCCATCGTTATTTCTCTAATCTCTCGCTAAGAAAATGCAAGAAGGTCATTTCACGTAATCGAGAAGTTCTGGCTCTCTTTGTGATTCAATCCTCACGAAGCGGTGAAGGTCACCGCCACATCCGTGGGCTCCTCTACATAGCACCTCTTACATCGTATCAAGTGGACGTGATTGTGGAATAATATAGAGACATATTTGCCTCACCCTGTTGTGTGTACCGACACACTACTTCAAGTCAAGTATCCAATTAATATGACCCCCACACCCCTACCTAATGGACTAGTCTATTGGTGATCACTAATGGAGAAATGACGAAATCAGGCGTCGGATTCAAGATCTTCTTCAAAAGGGGCACAAGACCCGTGATCCTCCTTTGTGAAAGTCTGACAGTCGGTAGGCGTAAGAAGGAAGGGACTTGGTGATTTTGTATTGATTATAGAGCCTTTAAAAAATCACGTCAGAATCGCTACCCCATTCCTGTGATTGATGACCTTCTTGGATCAACTCAAGGGGAAAAGTTCTTCACCGATTGACTTAAAGTCCGCTAGTAATCAAAGTCCCATCAAACCAATTCTGATGTATGGAAGACAACCTTCAAGTCTAAATAAGGTCTCTATGAATGGCTAGTCATGCCCTTTGGCTTAAATGCACTACCACTTTCATGAGGTTGATGGATGATGTATTGATACCCTTCACCACCTCCTTTTATGGTAGTATATATGGATGACATCCTCATCTTCGAATGTGGAGGAGAGCACATGCGACATATTCAAGAGGTTTTGAGCACCTCCGGCAAAAAGATAAGCTTTATGCCAACTTGAAAAATGCTCTTGGCATGAACAGGTCCACAATACTTGGGATACATTGTTGATGAGCATGGGGTACATGTTGATCCAATCCACATCCAAGTCAATTGGTCAGCCCCGAAAACACTGACCGAGCTTCGAATCTTATTGGGACTAGCTGGCCACCAATCTGCTCAAAGGAGATTCTCCCATTGTGGCTGGGCTCCTCACCAAGTGACCAAGGTGGTGGTAGGCTGTTCCATGGGGAAGGAGTATCAATGAGCATTCAATGATCTAAAGCATCGCGTGTGCTCAACTCCGCATTTCCTTTGCCCGACTGCAGTCAACCATTTGAGATTGAGACTCCGATGTATCTCGACTATGTTGTATGCCAGCTTCACTCTGCATGGTCATGTGATGGCATACCATAGTGAGACACTCTCCTCGATATTTTCTAGAAATACTCCACCTTATGAAAAAGGAAATGTATTCCATTGTGCCAAGTCCGTCATTCATGGAAACATTACTCGAGATTTATCATACACATTGATCACTAGCCTCTGCAGTTCATACATACGCATGGGAAGTTGCAGAATGATCGCCTTTAGAAGTGGTCAACCTACCTGTATTAGTTCCATCTCAACATCAATTAGAAGAAATGTATCTCCAATCATGTCACGGTTGTCTCAATCTCCGTGGTCGCATCACCATCAGGTTCCATTCCTCGTGGACATGACACATCTCGAGTGGCCTAAAAATTTATCAAAGAAGATCCGCACTTCACCACATATCGTACTCTTGGGTACAAAGAATCGCCACCGATTCACATTCAACATAGACTCTAATGCCCCCTGGGCCATCTCTGTTCCCACAAGAAAGCATGCAAAGTTGATTAGGGAAGCCCACTTAGTCGTCAATGGACATTTTGGCATAGAGAAAATTGTGGTCATTCTTCAAACATTTTTGTTGGCCAAAATGTTGACATAATGTCGGGAAGTATATCAGATATTGTAATCATTTATGCCATTGCCAAGTCTACCATCAAGAAGCAAGTATTTACACCCCTCTTCCTATTCCCGAAGCCTTTGGGAATCCATCTCAATGGATTACATGTCCGAACTTCCATCCACCAAGCAAGGAAAATGACTGTGTTTGTGGTCATTGATCGGGTTTCAAAGATGGCCATCCCTTTCACCGCCATAAGAAGCATCGTCACAAAGATATACCGCCAGCTCTTCTTCGAATGAGTGTGGGTCCACATTTTGGGGTACCATATACCATCATCTCTGACCGGGATAATAGGTTCCTCGTCACATTTTGTTTGAGTCTTTGGTCTTTGTTGGACACCAAGCTCACAAAGTCCACGCTTTCCACCTTCAAACCGATGGCCACCAGAGGGTCACAATCGATGGACTGCACATCCTCAAGGCGATGTACAATTCTAAGCATCCACGCATTACGGGGATGAGTCTCCCATATGTCCAACAAAACTACAATAGGGTTTCCATAGCTCCGCTGGCCATAGCCCATTTTAGGTAGGTCCAGGATTCCAACCCTTGGGACCCATTGATGCTGTACTTCTCTGTCACGACGTAATAAACTCTTCCCCCGACACCCTATGATCGACAAAGACACCAGATTCATTGAGTGCATTCAACACATCCACCAACAGGACCAGGAGATTTTGCGTAAATCCAATGCTAAGTACAGCAACGCCATGATCAACATTGTAGGTACCACACGAGTTTCGAAGTTGTAGGACAAAGTCCTGCTTACATTTGCGGCATGAGCTGCCTCACCGTGACTCCCATCAAAATCTTTCTCACCCACTTTGTTATAATCTTTTAGACTATCAATTAAGCACAGGGTAGCAATGTTTTGAGATCAACACTCTACCCTTCCTTGGTCCGTGATCTAAGATTCTCCAATGTGGACCTCCTTCGGCCATATATTTTACACCATTATTAGACACCTATGAGATCGCCGAACATATGACACCAATAGAGCTCAACCCTCGATCAACAAGATAGAACAAGCATCCACTAACCAAAGATAGTGGACACACGTCATGGCACTCTCAACGCTGGATCCAAATTTATCGGTTGTCACAAGGTGGCAACTCCACACCAGGAGTGGGTTTCCACCCAGTGGCCAAATCCAACAAAAGTTTCACCTCGATTTGAGAACTCCAATGCAATGGAGACTATTGCTTCATAAAGAGGGAGGACTGATCTGGGTGGATATTAGTGGCCACCCACCTATTCCAACCGGATCCTCTTGACAGTTTTTAGTTTAACGTGTTTCTCTATAATGATGATATTTTCTTGTAATTGTGGGTTCTACACTTTTTGGGGTTGTCCAAGCCCCACACATCCTCCGTAGATACGACACGCCACCTAATCCAACTGGCTTTATTTTGTATGTTTTCATGTCGACATATCTTGTTGTACTTCCAGGGTTGTTTTGAGGTCTTAAACAACATTTTTAGGGATATTCATAGTCAAAATATAGATTGAGTTAGAGTTTGATAGTGTAATGTGTTGTTCTCTGAAATACCTTTCCAACTGGCTATCACATGCCTAAAACGGAGGGGTCGACGAGAAAAGTTAATGACCTAGAAGGAGGTACCAAATTACACCAACTCTACCCATAGAGCCCACATGACTTTGGCATGCTTCACCTTCTAGGTTAGGTTTTTTATGTCTAGGTTTTGCATTTCATGAGTAATATCAAAAGGCCTATGGAGACTCATTATAATCCATTCTGCTCAGACGGATGCATCGTAGTAGCCACATCTCTTATCATATATAGATACCACCATTCGAGAAAATTGTTTCCAGTTTTGTAGTTTTACTATTTTATTATTTAATAAAAGATATTGTTCACTAGATATTTGTGTTATTCTTCATATCTCTGCGGTTTATTGTATCTATTATATTAATCGCATCGTTCATTCCTAAATCCGGATCACAAGACCACACATGCTTCTATCAATGGTCTAGGAAATTGTTCACACAAAGCAAAGATAAAAATACGGGTAAATGACTGCAAACCTAGAATAGTCTTGCATTAAAACAATCATTTATAGTCATATGTTCGTAGATTCAGACAACATGTTTTTAAGAACATAAATAAAATGTGCAACAACCACACATAAGAATAGTCTACAATGTGAGATACATTCTTACACAACTCTAGTGTTGAGAAAAGGTAGCAAAATAGTCCACAATAGGTGCATCACAAGAATCATAGTTCTCCATAAAACAGCTTGGACAAGAAGGCTTCTCCTCATTAAAGTTCCATGATCTAGGAGGATCTCTGTCCAACCACCTTTTCTACCGAATCACCATTTTGAGCTTGTAGTTTGATAAACCATGATATTCAATCTTTTGATGGGGAATGTAATGCAATTCCATATCCATTTGTAATGTGGTTTTGCACATTGTGTAATGATTTCCAAGTGGTCTTATCTACATGTCTAAAACATAGCTGCTAATGCATCGGATCCCATTAGAATTTCGCAGCCAAGGTTTAATTCTTTTGGGATAGAGTATAAGTCTAGGATGGGTGTCCCACCCGAGAATTCCTACTATTTTACATTCCCATGGCATTTTATAAACTCGATTAATTTTTCCCACATCCATCATGGGAATTGTTCTCCCTTGCTCTTCATATATAGTTGAGACATGAGGCCCTTAAGAATGCAATGGAGTGTGATGTAAATCTTGTTGCCAACATCTCTTTTTTTTTAGAGATAAGCTACCCCATCTCTACTAGTTTGTGTTCTACAGTGTTTTTCTCTTTATTCATTAATAGAAGCTGGATTTCACTTGTTTGTGTTCTCTTCTATATTTTTTTTTAGTCTCATTTCATTCTCAACATAATCCGTAGCAGACGAGCGCCTTTCTACTTGTCTCTTCTCATAAGAGGTGTCCCCCTATCAGGTGTTAGGGCATAGATAATTGGGTCTTGAGGTCGTTTCGCTTGAGGACAACCGCTCTCACTTCCAACCCAAGAGGATTCCCATGGTGGAAGAAAAGAGGGACTACAAAGCAGGAAATCCTATCAAGATGTTGGTCACGAGGAACTGCCCTAAAAGGAATGCAGATGATGGACAATCCTTTGCTCGATCCTTCCAAGACTACCGGATGGCGTCTAAGGCATCTTCAAAAAGCAACCATTTTTCAAGTGCGACGCCTTAAGGTACAAGTCAATTTGATATCCCTTTATTTGAAGGGTAGATAGATGAGATGATCTAGAAAATGGTTGAATCAAGAAGGTTATTACTCCATCCAAAAAAAAAAAAAAAAATTTGATGCTGAAAAGATCACTCAGGTTCTTTAGTAACCTTCCCCATGTTAGAGCTTGGCAGGAAGGTTACTAGGAGAGGTACATCACAAATGAAACTACACACATTCGTGAAAGACCCACTTGGGTGGCCTTTGTATATGCCCTGAAGGAGGAGTTCTACTCTATCGAAAACTATGATGACCAATACATGAGATGGCAACTCTACATCAGAAAAGAGACCAAACAGTGTTAGAGTACACTAACATATTTCATACCTGCACTCAAAATTGGGTATCAGTACTCGAGTGGCACCTAGTTCAAGAGTTCTACACAGGTACAACCAAACAAAGATGGATTTCTTAGACATTCCCTCACTGGGTGTTGCTTATCGACATATCCTTAAAATTGAGAATAAATTCAAGCAACAGAGTAAGAAGGGGTTCAGGTTTGAAAATACGACACAAAAAAATCATGGCAAAGGGAACCCTAAATCATTAATAACTAAGGACAAAGCAAGGAAGGAAACCTCAAGAGAGCCAACAAGACATAGGAAAAGAAGGCTAACAGAAAGATTCTAAGAAATACATCGTAGTGGTGTGAGTTCTAATAAATAACAACTCGCACAACATAGATGAATGTTGCTCAAAACATTCATTGGTGGTTGAGCCTAAAGAAAAGAATTAGAGCCTGAATTGGACTCTTATTTAAAGAACAATAAAGTGAAACAAATTATCGATGTAGAACCCACTAATACCATCACGGCCACAATAATACAACCAAAAACTGTGAGGAGCTCGAGGAGGGGAGTGCCTCTTCCACTCGCAGATGTGGGGTGCAAAGGGGACCCCACTATATTTGATTATTGATGTGGGAGTTGGAAGAACTCCATCTCAGCCGAGTTGCTTATATTGAATCAGCTAACGATACCACACCCCAAATTGTACACCATTGGATGGTTGAATCATGGATGAGACATCCACGTCAACCAAAAATGTCACCTGCCTTATGGCATCAAGCCCTTCAAGGATGTGTAGTGGGTGATTTTTCCCCACTTGAAGTCTATGAAGTTCTTTTAGGACAACAATATTTATGGAAACGGCCATGTTATCTATGATTCTGGCCCCGTAGGTGTCATCATAGTACTTTGGGAGGTCATATCTATTGTGGTAACAAAGGTAGATTCGAATTACTCACTTCATTGGATCTTGGAAAACAATGCCACAAAGTAATCTCTCAAACCACAAAGTTTTCCTCTTCATGATCCAGTTAGATGGTGAATAGGAGGTCACTGTGACCACTATAGCCTTGACCCAAGACGTTTCTATCCAATAGAAACAAGTTGACAAGATTTTAGAGGAGCACAAAGAGAATGAGAGTTTTCCACATCTTTATATACTCTATTTGTCCACAACTCATTCTAAGTCCTCAGATCTCCAACCATTATCCCCCATCGACATAGCTTTCTCCTTCTTGTTGCATCTTCACTCTATCAGAAATCCTCCCACACTCGTGGTGGTAATTTCACAAGGCAGACCGTGTGTACTGACGCATTGAATGGATCCAACACTCCTCCCATTCACCATGACATCTCCACATGTAGTACAAGAATGAAATCTATTTCAACAAGGAAAGTGACTCACCGAGGTTCAAGTTTAGTATAAGTCTCCCTATCTCCCAAGGGAATTTGACACAATGGGAACCATTTCTTCCTAAGGGGAGGAATGTTCCAGAATCTCATGGCCAACCACCTTTCCACTAAATCAACATTTAGAGCCCATGGTTTTGATAAAACCATGATATTCAATCTTTGGATGGGGAATGGAATGTAATACCATCTTCATTTGTTAATTACGAACATCATGTAATGATTTCTTAGTGGTCTTATGTGCATGCCTACAATATAGCTGCTAATGCATCGATCCCATTAGAACTCCTAGCTATGCTTGGGCTAGAGTAGTATTGATGGGATCACTGTGAAGTCCTACTATTTTACATGCCTATGGAATTTTATATAAACTTAGATTAATTTATCCCACGTGAATCATGGGAATTGTTCTCCTCTCACTTCTCATATATAATTGAGGTGAAGGAGGCCCTTTAAGCATGCAATGGAGTGTGATGTAAAGATTGTGGTGAATGAAGTTTAGCCAAATATTCTTTCTTTTCAGAGATAAGCTACCCCATATGCTTGTGTTCTACACTATTTTTCTCTTATTCATTAATAGAAGTTGGTTTCACCAGATTGGGTTCTCTTCTATATTTTTGTTTCTATCTCATATCGTTCTCAATATAACTGGATCATTCAAGTAGTAGTAAATGAAAGCTCAAAGAGCCAAAAAGCCATGAGTTAGAGCAATAATTACTCATTTATTGAAATTCACCCTAACCATTGGCCTTATCCCATGACTCTTGACCTTCTGCTTGGCAAGCAATTTTGTCCATATCCTCTTTTGAATGATGAGGGAATACATACAATATAAATGTTCATAATTTAATATCTCCTACATCATGTACATTCATATTTCAAATTTGTCTCTTAGTACTTGTGGGCCATCATAGATTTCGGCCACAGTGTGTCTTATATATATGATAAGCTAGTAATTGTAATAATTGCGGGTTTCTTTCACCTCTTTGCTTGGGAATTTCTTACCACAAGATATGTACTTCATCCTCTACCATTTAAACTTGATTCTTGTTATCTAATTGCTACTCATGTGCTAGTATCTCATCCTTTGTTGTAGATCACATTTGTAGATCCATTATTGTGTACTAATGTATCATCCTTGTCCTGATGTCTAGCATCCATATTTTTGTAGTCCAATCCTTCACACACTATGTATTCATATTTTTGTGTATGATCCTCTTTCATTATTGGTACATGGGTGCCATTTATTACAAAATAAATGAGTTGCCAATATAAAACTTCAAAATATACTTTAAAATGGTGCATTTGGACATAGAGAATTCAATTGGCAACTGAGTAAGAGGTTCAGGATATACTTCCTTGAGTTTAATCTATGGTCTCTCTAACGATAATTTAACAGATATCCTCGTGGAAATGTTGTGTTATCGGGTTCATGGGTTGTTGACAATGCACTAGTATTCAAACTTGAAAATATTAAACAAATGGTGAGGAATATCTTGAAATCTATAATAAATAATGTGTATATCTTGACAAGACCTTTCCAACGATATAAGGAGCATGCAAAATGGAGCTTGGGGTAAAAATTTATGGAAAAAACAAAACTTAGAGCTAGGTTTTGCTCGGTGAGTTGTGTTCCACCTCCACCAATGTCCAGGGTAATACGCCTTGAGTTTCTTGGCACGCCCACCAGCGCTTTCATTCTCTTCCCACTTTATAAATCTCGGTTGGAACCTGGCCTCCCAATTTATTCATTTATGCCTCAAGGAATAGGGTCTTAATCATCTTTTGTTCGTAGGCAGATATATAAGACAGAGCTGAAAAATTTTAAGGGGTCGACATGCATCAACGGGTGACTATTTTTAGAGTGTTGACATAATCTTTCGAAGTGCCGACATGTAATGGAATTCACAATATTTTTGTCTTACCGACATATAGGTGGATGAATGAATTAAGGGTGTCGATATAAAAGGAGGATAAGGCACAATTTTAAAAAGGGGTGAATTATATAATGTTAAAGGGGGGTCAAAAGGTTTATGAGGGCCCATCCTTGCCACCTCATATTTTTCCTTATATTCCCTTTTTCCAATATGTACATCATCTACCTTTTTTATCACATTACTTTAATCCTTAAAAAAGATAGGTTTCATACCTTTACTCTTTAATCATTTTCATGGTTTGAAAGACATTACAATGTTGGTGTATCGACGTTTTGATGAAATTACAATGCCAATGTATTTCCATTTCAATTAAATCTCATTGTTGACACATCGATGTTTTAATAGCATTTCATTGCCTATACTTCGACATTCAAATTATATCTCATTGTTGATACATCAAGGTCTAAATTGCATTGCATTGTCGATACGTCAGGGTGTAAATTACATTACATCGTTGATACATGTTTAATAGGAGGGGGATGAATGGTGAGAAGTGGAGGATAAACTATGGTTAAGTAGATGAAGCCATAATATTTTATATTATTCCCTGACTTATGATCATAAAATGCATAGGGTCGTGTTCTTACCTCTAGGGTCATTCTTGAATAAGTATGCAACAAGTATCTAAAAGATTTTATCGTGATGGGTTCACCAGTGATGCTTGCATGCCAATTACAGAAGCTCGTCTGTTGTAATAATATGATGAACGATGAGGATATTTATTTCCTTAAACTACATCAACAATCTGGGTTAACATATTCATCATAGGGCCAATATAGGTTTGAGATGTAAAAATATTTTCACCATGTGCATATATATTGTCCCGCGGGTGTTGCTCCACTGCCCCCAAGTGTTTATATCCCCGATGGAGTCACCATGGTGTCAGAAACCTTGCTTTGTTGCCAACGAGCATCCATAGTCCCGAAAGATATATTTGCATATCCCTTGATCTGATTGAGCTTTCTTTCCCAACCCTTCTTGGTTGATTTAATATATGCTTAGCATCTAGTGGATGTGGAAAGTTTGGGACTCCTTTATTTTTATTTTCTTTTATTTTATCCTGATAGGGGATGACTACCAACTATTGGTATTTTTATTATATATTTGATGCACCTATCTAATTTAAAATAATCCCTTTTGGTTTCCAACCCTTAAACTTTGACATTTCACCTTTCACGCGATCAATTGCTTAGTGTATGGTGGTTCCCCTATTACATAAGATATGATCACTAGCCAACATGTAAAGATAACCATTAATTAGCCACTTTGTCAGGTCATGGTCCAATTGTTGTCACGATACTCTAAAAACGTCCATGATTTATCTTCAATAGGGCCCTTCAGTTTAGCTCATGAGCCAAGAAATATATGCAAACTACTTCAAGCATGTTTCATGTGCATGTTGTTTCCTCGATGAGACAAATGGGGTTGAGAAACATATATACGATCAAACATAATCAGGGATTCCAGAGAAAATCAATTGGAAGAATGGGTCATCCTGAGGGGAAGAAATAATGTGAAATAAACCTTGCTGACACATCCAAAATCAAAAGATAAAACTCTGTTAGAAACCTGATATAGTAGAAAGAAGAAACCTTTAGTAAATGATGATTAAATATAGGTATTCAACAAGAAAAATATTACAAAAGAAAAAACATGAATGCCAGTGTCACAAGTTGCTTAAAATATTCATGCATCACAACACCACAAGTATTTATGCAGCCTCTTGAAAAAGACTAATCCCTGTGAAAGACTAGACACGTATCATTTTGTTTAAATGAGCATCGGCCTTAGGCTATCTGAGAATTAAATCTCACATCTTATTTCTCGAATCCTTCCAGCTCATCCTTGTGGCCTTGTGTTTCGAGAAGTGAGGGACTAGAAAGAGCTTCATTTTATACTTCTCTAGTGGCTTTGCTCTAGTCCTGCAATATCCTAAGGTTTTCAGAATCTATGCTCACTCTCTAACTCTCCAAGTCCTGAAACATATTCTGAAGCGTGAACATTCCCACCTCATCACTAGTTCAAATCAAGCGTGTGATATCAACTAGACAATTGTACCTACATAGGAAAATCATTAAGGACATAAGATTGATTTTAACCACAATTTTCATAAATGAAAGGGATCAAGATAATCATGTGTAGACAATTGAAAGTAGAATCCAAAAAATAGGTTCGTGAGTAATGTTTCTAGGTGTCGTGTCCCATGGATATGTCAAAATTTCTTAGGCCTTTGTTTTTCTTTAGTTGTTTCTTCCTCTTCAAGTGAGCAAAATATTCAATGATTGAGGTCTACACAAATGCATTTACAAAATAAGACTATGACAAGCTAAACATTATATGTTGAATATCATCCATAAAACTTGTGACCAACGATATGGATTTCTCTGTTAACCCATTTTCAAATACAAATTTTATATCCTTCAACAAAGAAATCCTTCCAAGTTTAGCTAGCTACTAGGATAGAAAAATATGACTAAGAAGGTTGACTAAGATAATTTACTCAAGAAGAACACACTTGTAGAGATCTTATAACATAGACCATAACTAAAGCCTATATCAAGTGGCATGAAGCACTAAACCAAAATATAAAGCTTTGAATTCACAAGGAACCATACTTGTTGGAACACATCGGATCTTATCTTGAATCTTACCAATTTCTTGTTGTCCAACTCCCAGTAGAAAAGTGAAGTTGACTACCTTGAATATTCTCTAGTCAGTGGAAGTTCCCTTTTGAGAAACATGTGACTCTAAATGTGATGATCTATTGGTTTCCCTGAGCTAGTGCTTATTGAGAACAATTTGTTGTCCATCAAAATCTTATTAGATATGTTGCTATTCCCATGAGAGGATCCACACCATGGATCTTTTGTAGGAGGTCATTGTTCTTAACTTCTGATGTTCTTTCCCTAGCTGAGTATGGTCACCAAAAATAAAGTTGTTGTTAGCACCTCCTCTATTGTCTCTTTGAAACTAATTCATATATCACGTATGGTTGGATTTTGAACAGGTTCCATCTATGAACCCAGAATAAGTTTATGCACCACACTCACAAAATAAAAATAGCAGGGCAAGGCTACATGTAACCTTTTCTCTCTTGGAATTTATCTCTAAGTATGGAATTGCATATCAACATGTAATACTTCTACAGTGAATGGGATGCCTATTATATATTCCATGCTTTGTGAACTTGGTTGAGCTTGAAAGTGTATTGTTGGTCAACCTTCTCAACATTTTTCCTAATTTGAAATATTTGTAGACTAGTGTCTTTTCCATATTGGACGATGGAATCAAACTTTTGGTTATCCATTGAATAAGTTTACCAAAAGGAAGAGAAAATGAGAGAACTCTTAAGCATTCTCCTTTGATCATACGTTGGGAATCTCGAAGGCAAGACATTCAATGCTACATGGTGTAATTCTTCACTTGGAATCTCATGAATTTTTTATCCCAATTCTCGCATAAATGTAAAGTATTCTACAATAGATACGTGTTCATAGGTTTAGGATCATGCTCTTTTGGCTTATTGATTTCTAGTTGTTAATTCTAAGGTGAATATTATTGAAGCAAGTAAATCTTCCATTTGAATCTTTTCAGAAGGATTATGCACATGGTTCTCTCATGAAAAAAAAGGAAAACCAAAACCAAGCCAAGCTTCAAGTTAAACAACAAAACGAAAGGCATTAGTGAAAAGAAGAAAATTCTCATGTAAAAAGAAACTAGAACTAAAGTAAGTCATCCTCAACCACAACAAAACCTAATAACATATGGTGAATTTTATTCAAGAAACCAAAATCGATTGAAATCTTGCTCTGAAATAGAAATGGAAATAAAATCTTAGTTACTCCTATTACTACTCTACCCTCAGTGGCTCAACAAATGCTAGGTAAATTCATGAAGCCAATGTAGCCACTTGATTACCTCAATGTCTATAGGAGTATTATGGCATTTCATAGGTATGCACAATTAAGGTATCACATAATTTATTGAAAGAATTGAAACATCACAAGGTAGGTTCAAAACAATAAGAGATGATACTTTTCAGTTTGAGGGGATTGTCAAGCAAAGGATGAATCCAAACTTTCTTCTATATGTCATCAAAATCATTTGAGGAATGTTATAGCATTGAAATAAAATCCAAGGATGAGTGATGCATCTACCCCTGAAGATTAAATTGAGATTTTGGAACAGATTTAGGCGAAAATGCTTCTTGGATCAACTTGATGTTTCTATTATTTTGCATGATGACAGGCTGTCTATTTGTTGTCATTTCTCCATGGGGGTTTGAACATTCTTTGTGTTATGCATGCCTCATCTCTTATGTCATTGACAATTGTGCATTTAGATTAGTAATTCCATATTGTACAAGATCATTGAATGATACATTGATGCTCACACTCATTTTCGAAAGAGAAATATAATCATAAAAAATGGGGTTATCGTGATTAGATTGTGTTTTGTTATGTTCCATAAATTATGGGTGCAAAGGATTTTCAAAATTGTGCGTCCTAGATGGACTATTACTATGAATGGATCTTTGATCGATCAATGTTTGGAGATCTTCCCACTCTCCTTTATCACTCAGTGTTAGATCTTTGAGGGAAAAACATAGAGGTTCTTTTGCATGATAAGTTGGTGGATTTTCATGTAATCGATCATTATGAAACATATTTGTATAAGGGGAATAGAAATCCTCAAATTCTGAAAATGATTGGATTTCCTCAGTAGGAGACCTTCATAGACCAAAGCATACTCATGATTCTCTTGATATTCAAAATAAATGATTGATACAATTCCTAAAGGAATGTCACTGGTTTTCTTCCACTTTGGGTCTAAGGGTTTTAGGGGTTCTGATGGAAATTCTTCTATTTCAATGATAGAGTGTTCGTTAAAAATCATGTATCATCCATCTTCTCTTATTACATCATGATTTTTACTGGAGGATATAGTCTGTATGTTTCCCAATGCTAACTTATCATTCAAATCTGCAACAACTCCATAAATTGAGTATTTATTCAATATAGATTTGCAATAATTTTTTAAAACATTACCCTCATGTTGTGCTTCAAAATTAGATTGTAGAGTATTAGATATTTGAGGGTAGGAATGTGTGGTCTTTAGTTTTAAAACGTTTCTTCGATATGGGAGGTGACATAATCTTCATTGTGTAGATCTAAATTAGATCAGTGAGAAATGATATCTTGCAAATTATAGATATTTTCATTTTCAACATGGTCCCCTTTAGGAATAGAGAGAAGATATGAAAACCAATCAAGAATTTATTACTCTGAGGGTTTGTCACTTTCTTGAAATATATAGTAAATCTGCATAACTCTTTGAAAGAAATCATCCAGAGGTTCATTTCTAAGTTTGCAGATTTCCTCGAGCTCATTATAGAGTTATTTGTAATCGTATTACATGAGTAGCGATAAAGATTTCCATGAATTGCTTCCAGCTGTTTATTGATTTCGTTCGTAATGTCCTATACCAGGCTTTAATCTGTCCTTCTAATATGAGGATAAATAATATACAAATTTAATTGTCCTGAACAATTTTGAGATTTTGACGAGCAATGTTAAACTGATTGAGGTGCATGAATGCAGAGACATGTCCTTTGCCATCAAACTTAAATTTTGACAAGAGATCAACTGTCTTAACAGATATGCCACCTCGGGGTCTTGGGAGACTCAAAGGATGGTCCCATACATATATATGGAGAGGATTCATGGGCTAGTTAAAACAATTTATTGAAATGACTCCACATGGGAAACCTTGTCATCCTGCCCTCCTTTTAGCACCACTTATGTTGATGCAGTCAGTGTGAGCTTAATCAACATCAGGGGTTACCCTTGGTGAGAAGTCCCAATTAGACTTCACACCATTTGGAATATGGAACCCATCTGGATTCTGGCTCGACAACCATTATTGATTTTGGGGTTTACCAGTGGCAACCCAGTCCATCGGTGATGATTTCTAAGCTAAAGAGTGAAATGAAACTAACCTGAGATGCAAATACATGTGTCTGGACGAAACTAATGCTAATCAGAAAGCAAACACAGAACCACACATGCTTCTATCAATGGTCCAAGAAATAGTTCACACAAAGCAAAGACAAGAATATGGGTAAATGACTGCAAACCTAGAATAGTCTAGCATTGAAACAATCATTTACAGGCCTCTATTCACAGATTCAGACAAATATTTTATGAAGAATAAAAAGAAAAAAAATGCAGCAACCACACATAAGAATAGTCTACAATGTGAGATACATTCTTACACAACTCTAGTGTTGAGCAAAAAGTAGCAGAATAGTCCACAACATGTGCAACATAAGAATCATATTTCTCCAAAAGATAGCTTGGCTAAAAAGGCTTCTCCTCATTAAAGTTCTAGTAGTAGTACATGAAAGCTCAAAAATCCAAAAGCCTCCAATTAGAGTACAATCACTCTATTTATTAAAATTCACCCTAACTATTGGCCTTCCGCCTGCCTGACTCTTAACCTTCTGTTTGCAAACTTTTTGTCCCTATCCTCTATGGAATGATGAGGAAATATTGACAATGGAAATGTTCATAATTTATCGTCTCCTACATCATGTACATTCACATTTTGAATTTGTCTTTTACTGCTTGTGGGCCATCATGGAATTTGGCCCTCGTTCTCCTTATACAATGTGGTGAGTAATGTGCACACTATGGATTTATTTTGCCTCTTTTCTTGGGACTTGCCTACCCTGAGATCTATACTTCATCCTTTGTCGTTTGAGCTTGATTATTGTTTGTTGATTGTTTCTTGTGTGCTAGTATCCCATCTTTTGCTATAGATCATGTTTGTAGAGCCATTGTTGTGTACTAGTGGCTCCTCCTTGTCTTGATGTCTAGCATCCATGTTTATGCAGTCGACTCCTTTACACACTATGTATTTAGATTCCTATGTATGGTCCTCTTTCATTATTGGTATCTCGATGCGATTTATCACAAAATAGATGAGTTGTCAATATAAAACTTCAAAACATACTTTAGAAAGGTGCATTTAGACATAGAGAATTAAATTGGTAGCTGAGTAAGAAGTTAATATATTCTTCCCTAATTTTAATCTCTAGTCCCTCTTACGATAATTTTATGGGCATCCTCATGGAAATGTCGTGTTATCAGGTTCCTATGTTGTTGATAATGTGTCAATATTCAAACTTGAAAATATAGAACAAATGGCGAGGAATATCTTGAAACCTAGAACATAGAATTTGTAGATCTTAGTGAGACCTTTCCAACGGTATAAGGAGTGCACAAAATGGAACTTGAGATGAAAATTTATGGAAAAAAAAAATTGAGAGCTAGGTTTTGCTCAGTGCGTTGTGTTGCACCTCCACCAATGTCCTAGGTAATACACCTTGAGTTTCTTGGCACACCCACCAACACTCTCATTCTCTTCCCACTACATAAATCTCGATTGGAACCTGTCATTCTAATTTACTCTTCTACGCCTCAAGGAATTGAGTCTTAATCTTCTTTTGTTCGTAGGTAGGTATATAAGACAGAGTCGAAAAAGTTTAAGGTGTCGACATGCATCAGCGAGGGACTATTTTTAGAGTGTCGATGTAATCTTTCGAATTGTCGACATGTATCGACATTTACAATATTTTTATCTTGCCGACATATCAGCGGGCAAATGAATTAGGGGTGTTGATATAAAAGGAATATAGGCCACAGTTTTAAAAAGGGGTGAAGTTAATAATGTTAAAGGGGGTTGAAAGGTTTATGAGGGCCCCTCCTTGCCACCTCATATTTGTCCTTATATTATCTTTTTCTCATACATACATCATCCACTTTTTTAACACATTACTTTAATCCTTAAAAAAACAAGTTTCATACCGTTACCCTTTAAGCCTTGTCAAAGTTTGAAAGACATTACAATGTCGGTGTATCAACGTTCAGATGACATTACAATGTCGATGTATCGACATCTCAATTACATATCATTGTCGACCCATCGACGTTTCAATTGCATTTCATTACCAATACATCGACATTCAAATTATATCTTATTGTCGACACGTCGGGGTCTAAATTACATTACATTGTCAATACATTGAGGTATAAATTACACTACATCGTCGATATATGTTTAAGAGGAGGGGGGTGAATGGTGAGAAGTGGAGGATATATGTTTAAGAGGAGGGGGGTGAATGGTGAGAAGTGGA